>CM066587.1:22580000-22585000 GCA_033816785.1 Picus viridis | reverse complement strand
CAAGACTTTGAAAATGCTTTCTGCAAGATACAGCCTAGCATATCTCAAAAAGAGCTTGATACATACGTTGAATGGAACAAAATGTTTGGTTGCAGTCAGTGATACTACTTAAAAAAGAAAAGTAATGAATGTTGGCACACACAGAACCTGCTACGTAGGGTAGAGAACCCTTTTCAGTAGTGATAAAATTGCAAAGGGTACTGGGAAGACTACAATTTACCTTGGCTCTAAAGAGCCAGGGTAGACTTGAAGGAAAAGTGCATCAAACAAGAGCTGCTGATCTGAAAAAGCCACACATGACAGAAAGCGCATGTTGATGCTCAGTTCTGTTCAAGCTAGACAATACTCACCAAGGAGCAAGGTGCAAGGGGGTTGATTTCAGAAGGACATGAACCCTGTGTGTTGATTCCATTCTGCTGTTCTTGAGATTTAGTTGCTGTCAAGTGCCTGAAGTGGTGCTTTATTTTTTGTTTGCCTCACAATTACATTGGTGGCATGTGCTAATATAAAGAGCTTTAACTTCAAACATTATTGGACTAAAGAGATGAACGGTTGTGTTGCGACAGAGAACCAGATTTTTGCTATTCTAAGAGCAACAGTATTCCTCAATCCTGTCTGTTCTGTGGTGTTAAACTAAGAACAGGTAAAACAGGGTAATGGTAATCTGGACCTTAATTTCTGCAGTTCATTTCTTTTAATGTTCTGTCTGCAAAAACTCAGGAAAGTGATTGTGATTTGTACAGTACCTCAAAGGAATGTGTTGAAAGCACTATGTACTGCTGAGAGTTATAGGCTAGGCTTCAATGTTACTTTATATTAAATATGTATGTTTACCTCAACAATTGGAAAATGGCAAGGAAAATTACTTTGAATGTATCCAGGAAAAAAACTAAAGTGTAATATGACTGAAGCTTTACAGTTTTTTTTAGAAATAGAAACAGAGGGATTTCCCAGTGTTCAGAAATAGTTCTTTTGCCAATTTATCAGATCAAGCCAGAGCAGAAAATTTTTCTTGTCGGTAAACTGTAAAGAGTTTTCAGCATATTGCTCCTTGGTAATTATGTGATACAGTTTTTTAGAAGGTGCATAGATCTAAAAAGAGCCACTTAATCGCTTTATGTTTGCATCTGAAACAGTCAAACGTAAGATTTGGTAGGACTCCAAGAGGCAAATTACCTTAATCTGTGACTGCTGGTCTTCATTGTGCAGCTCTAGTCATAGTTTTGAGGTTATTTTGGTGAAACTGTAGAGAGTGGGATCAGTGTAGGTCGCTGGCAGAGCTATGGGTTGCAGAGCTGTTTATAGCAACGCAGTGGACTGTGACCAAACAAACAGTGAAAATAACAAAGCAAAACTGAACCCTCAAAGTATGTTTATTTCCTTTCCCAAACTGCAAGATGAGTTTTTACTGTGTATGTACGGCTCCATTGTCCTTAATGCAATCTTCATTTAGCATCCATTAGAAATCTTCCAGGCTGGAGTGTGCCCACCATTATTTCTACCTCAGTTTTGTTACATTTCTCTTGGAAAGCAAAGTAAGAAATAGGGCAAAAACCAACACAAAAGTCAGATTACATTAGGAATGCAAACCTGCTAAACAAGTTTCAGAGAGCTGCTATTTTTCCCCTGAAGTCAATTTTTTTCCTGTGTTAGTGCTCTTTACCCACTCCCCACCTCCCCCCCCCCCCCGCTTTTTTTTCCCTCCTCCAAATATACATATTCTGGTGTCTTCCTTCTGGAAAGACTAGCTGGCATGTGTGGCATTTTGCTCAGTTCTCCCACCTCCCCACCCCAATTTTTTTTTTTTTATCCCTTAATGCTTTCTGTGCAACTCTTGGTGACAGCTGACTGATGTTGGGTAATGTCTCTGAGCAGGAGCAGTGCATGTTGCAGCTGCCCAAAGCTTCTGCCATCAGATGAAGAAAAGAGCCTTGCTTTTTTGAATGTATTTTTTGTTTGTTTACTTTAAAGAGACAGTAACAAAACTGTTGCAAAGCACTGGCATTTAATGTTTCTGTTGAGTAATGTACATTCAAAACCATTAAATAAATGCACTGAAAAGCCCCAAGAAGAGAGATACCAATCTGTTACTAGGTAATGTTTGTCTTCTCAAAAATTGTACAGACCTTTTCCATTTCGTTAAATCAATGGAGACATTTAGCATTCACAAAGCTAATGAGGGATTTTGTGATATTGCTGGAAAGTTATGACTATTGTTTATTAGTTTCCTTTTATTATTTTTTTTTTAAGATATATATATAGATAGATAGATAGAACATGCTAAAAACAGAGCAAGTAAACCAAAATCTAATTTAAGATGGATTCCTGGCAAACATTTTGTCTATCTAAAACTTTATGTTTCAAGCATAAAAATAACATTTTCAAAACAGTGCCTTTCATTAAGGATATAGAAAGTAAGACTTAAGTACATCACCTGCTTTTGTTGTTTTGGTTTTAGGGTTTTGGTTTGGTTTGGTTTGGTTTGGTTTTTATTTCTTGTTTCTTTTTCTTTTCAACAGAAGTTACAGTCTATGGTCTTTGTTATGACCCAGTCTTTCTGCTTTCTCAAAACCTCCAAGGCTGCTTCTTCACACTGGTCATTCAACCATCCTCATATCTGGGAGATCCCAATGTCCCTATTAGCTGTAGTTCATGCTGATCACACTGGCAAGTACGCTTTTGCAGACCACTGACCCAATTTCTGTCATAGACCATGCCTTTCATATCTGCCATTGAGCTGTGCTCATTTGAAAGGCTCAGACAAGTTTTGATAAACCAACTCTTGTTAACTGTTTCTCCTAACCATATTCCTAACAGATTTTTTCTGTTTGTTTTTTGCTGATGGTAAAATGAAATCTACCCTCTAGTGTGTTATTTCCCCCTCTTTTTATCCAGTAGCAAAACCAAAAGCAAACAAAATTGTGGCTGGTCCCTTTGGCTTCCAGCTTTAAATCATCCTCTTTAAAAAGTCACTCTGGGAAATTGATTTTCAAATGTTAACCAAAGTGAGAAGCAGGCAGAAACTGAGATAGTGTGAAAATGCAGGTTCCACAAGCATGCACACACACTTGCAGGCTCATTGTCTCCAGGGCTCAATTCAGCTTTGGGACAGCAGAAGCAGAAAACCTCACCCTTCTTGCAGCAACACAAAGGAGAGGAAAACAGAGCTAATTGTTCCCCAAATTTTCCTTACTGGCACCTGTCCTTGGCATTGCTCTAGAGGGATGCCTGTTGAATATGGCGAGAGCTGAAGCAGGTAAACAGGAAGCATCTCAGCCCTTCTCCAAGTGGTTTGTGGCTGCTCTTTTGTCAGAATTTCTCCCAGTTTGGAGGGGCTGAGCTAGCTGAACCCCATGCTGTGTCCTGTCCCATTTACTGCTTTTTTCCATCCTCCCATATTCAGTCCCTGTTTTCTCCCTAGTGAGCAGATTTTGGTGTGCTACTAGTCCTTCACCCCTCTCCACAGCCTTCTTTTCAAGGAATGTCAGTGAAGGGCTGAATTCCAAAGGTTAGGATTGTTTTTGAGAAGAGAGACAAAATATGTTCTAATGGTGTCTTCAGGATGAAATCTTTGCTGGTCTTTGACATTTCCATGGTAGAAAGCCATTTGCTGTCTTTTACAATTGGGCAAAGCTGGAGGCTTCCACCGCAGAAATACCCAAGTGGTTGTGTGGGGCCTCCTGGCTGTTGGTACAGCTCTGGATTTTAAGGAACCCAAAATCATTAAAGAGCATTTGCTGTGTCAACCTATCACTGCAGATGCTTTACATTGTATTTTAATGCGTGGATCCTGTTCCACATCAGCTCATTTTCTTCCTTGTTCCTTCAGTAACAATTCCTGTGGCCAAAAAAAAAAAAAAAAAGGTAAAACAAATTGAAGAAATATTTCTGCAAGCTGAAGGATCAATATCAATTCAAGGAGGAGTTTATAATGACCTTCTGTGAGACAGAAATGGAAATACTCTATACTTCTGGCATGTTTCTCTCAAAAATATTTAGAACATTAGTGGCAATATAGAAAAGTTTGCTGACTGAGCTGATCAATGGAATGTGAAGGCAGTTTACTTTAAGGCTATTTACTTTCACACGGATTATTTATCTATTAGTCAGTTTGCATTCTACTCAAATGCAGATAGATGGGCAAAATGTTTTCTTGAGCATTACAAACCTACCAAGGGGAAAATCAACCATCTGACTAAAATACATAGGCCAAACACCATCTGGGTGTCTTTACCAGCTATTTGGAGGCTGTGCTCTGTAAAATGATAAAAGGTCATATTTAAGTGGTTTTTTCATAGGATGTTTCTTTAGGGGATCGTCTAGTCAAAAAGATTGAAATTAATTCCTGCATCAAGATGTTAATATATTTATGAGCAAATTTGGGGATCTGACCAGGGTTTTCACTGTCTGCATATACACACAACTTCAGGTAAAGGGCTGCTTTTATAATCCCCCTGCATTTTATTCTGAAGCACTCTGTCATGAGGAGAGTGCATTGCTCAGATCTGAAGGATATACTTTGCTACAAAACAAGGCCATCAAAAGTTGTAGGGCCTCCCACCCTTTCACTGACACCAATCTGAAGGTGGTATAACCTTGTTAACTTCAAAGAATTATTCCTGATTTTTGCCCTTGTTAGAAAAATCATCCCTCCAATGTATAATAACCTATGTCTGTTGGTTTTCATCATCAGCTCTGAAAGGTACCCTTGTCCTCACAGCACTAACTCCTTTCCATCTTGTATGTGTGCATGTGTGTATATAATATTTATATGTGCATATACACCATGTCCAAACAATAGCTTTGTCTCTTTAATTAAAAAAAAAAAATATCATTTAATCATCTACAGATTTATCTCAAGCACATTAGTAAACATGGAGATACTAGTATTTCGGAATTCAAACAAAGCCCAGCAGTGCTGGTGACTAACCAATGCATGAACTGAAGCTCACACTCTGCAAGGACCTTTGGTTGACATTCGATTTTGAACCTGCCAGATG
>CM066587.1:22497500-22575000 GCA_033816785.1 Picus viridis | reverse complement strand
ATTAGTCACAGCACAGAGAGGAATTTAGGAACTAATTAGCTGTTTCAAAATCTAATGATAATAGCATTCCTTAACTGGAAAGTGGACAGCATCCATAAAATATTTTCCAAAATCTGTGCTCTGTGTTAGATACACTTTTGTTCAAGGCTCAGAAAAAATCAGTGTTTGCAGTGCTCTGCTTTTTCCTGCTCTGCTCCTGCTCTTTTAGAACAGAAAATCAACATTCCTACAGAATTTTACTAGCAAAAAGTAAATTGCTTCATCAAGAAATGAAGCATGGTTCAGAGTGTGGCAGCACTTGGGAAGGAACTGCCTGGGGAATGAAAGAAATGCTGTTTGGAGGCTGGAGCCACATGAAGCTTTTGAATGTGACAGCAAAGTAACACACTCTGCTGGCAAAGAACATGGAGAGTGGATGCAGCTGTATCAACAGCTTTCCCCACTCATGGGGTACATACACAAATAAAGTTTTACTGCTTAAAGCATTTTTTTCAGGGTATTTGCATTTACAGTTACAACTTCTAGATTAGCTATATCCACTGAAGACCTTGCTTCTTCACTTGCCTGAATAACTACACTGTAGGGGCAGAAGTCTATGCTGTAAACATGAATTAGGATGAAAGTCCTTCAACCTTTTAGCAGTATTTCAGTTTAATCATATTACCAAGCTCATATCATGGGACAAATGTGCTCTAATGACATTCTAATATATTATGTTAATGTATTTTTTAAAATTCTCAGTCAATTGCATAAAACTGTTTTGCAGTTACTGTTTTTCTTGCCAAGCCTAATAACCTAAATTTTATTCTTATGTCTACAAATTAAAGCTTTAATGAAATATGTTTACTGCAAAGGAGGACATGAAAATGAAGCCAAAATATTCTTATCCCTCGTCCAAAACATTCCAGCTGATGTAGCAGGACTAATTGAGAGTGCTTATTCGTCTGCATTGGTAAGTGCTATCACGGCAGCTAGCTGGTACAGATACACCAGGCCACTGCATCTGTGCCTGTATTTTCATCCTAAGAAGGATAGCTGCTGAAATTGTGGTGAAATTCTGGGAAATATGATATCCTTCCCTCATCACACAGGGAAGTAAAAGAGTCTGTTACAGGACTTGGCTATGCTGTAGTCTGCTGTTTCACTCTTCCTTCTAAGGCAATAATCTAGAAGAACTTGGAAAGGCAGAGCAGAGCAGGAATGAGGTCATAGATTATTTGTGATTTTGAATAAAGAAATCTCTACCTCTGTATGTACATATTTCCTGTATGTGTTTCCAGCATTTCCATGTAGGTGTGATTTTTAGTCTGTGTAATACATAATAATAAAAGGTATCTCAGTTCTTATTCTGTGGAATCAAGGTCAGAATTGGAAATTGAATTTATTCTGTGCTTAATCTGCAGGCATTTGGGATCAATTCAGCATGACACTGTTCATGTTACTTTTGTTGTGTTTTTGTAAATACACAGGAAAGGTGGTGTTCATATGGGCTGTAAAGACAGTATTCTATTTTGTTCCATCTCCTCCAAGTCATGAGATACTTCTGAAAATACTGCAACTTCTGCGGCATCTTTGCGGAGCATGAAAAGAATGAAACTCTTTGTATATTCGTGTCTAAAGTATGTATTTCACTGCAATAATGGTAATGGGGAAGACAAAATCAAAACCAACCAACCAAAACAGAAAACCACACATCTTTGGGTGATCTGTTTGTTTTCCAAAGAACGGGACACAATCATACTTCGAAGCTTGTATTTCTGTTTCTAGCAAATCAGTCTGCATGACTGTTTGGAAAGGAAGGATATCTTAGTTTCATGCAAATGGAAATGAAATTTAATAATGTTTTGCGTATATATTTAAAGCCAGCTAAGTATTAAAATGACCAGCAACCAAAGGGAAAGGTCACCAATAATTAGACAAAAGTGATGCTGATCTAATGAAATCTATATCTTGACATACTGAGAGACAATGTCAGTGAAAAAGAAAATGGACTTTCACTCTTTCCTAACTTTATTGCCTTTTTTTTTTTTTTTTCTTGAGTGAAAAAGATCACAGGCTAAAATGTACCTTGGGGAACCTTTCTTTCCAGACCACTTAATTACTTGAAAAGATAATCTGAATACCATTTGATCAAATTTTTCATTAGAATTCCCTTTAATTTTTCATTAGCTTCATAATTAACTGAATTTGTACAGTCATCAGTCTGTTTACAGCATTTTGCTTTGTAAAGTGCTGTACCATAACTCACTCTGTCTCTTTCCTTTTTGCTTTCCAGATTATCCCAGAAAGCAGGTTAAAGCAAATGTGTATCATTCTCTTGGTGACTGGAACATCCATTTTTCCATAGTGTCAGACTAATAGATGTATTTCTGTAGGTAAAAAGAAATTGCCCTTCTCTCTCCAAGTTTGATTTGAATTTTCATTTCATTTGATTAAGGTAGGGAAGAGCAGAAATTAAACAAAAGAACTGAAAATGAAATTAGAGGGATACGTTGCTGAAATTTCACTGACAAGAGAACCTGACGTGATTCTGCCACGAATAATGCTTTCAGATTTTATAGGGCAGGCTGCAGTATGAATGGATGATATCTTAGGTTTTGTAAAGCGAAGGGACTTATCTGTTATTTTTTTTTAAAGGCAGTCAGATAAGAGAATCTAAAGTTATGTCAAACAAATTACATTTTAGTTATTAGTGGCTAGTTTGTAAATATCAAAGACCCACTTATTGTAGTGCTTGGAGCTGCATTTGCATGCTGATGAAATGCAAGTGGATGGCTGTGAACTGTAGGGTTATCTCTAGTGGAGCAGTGGGGAGCTCCAGAATCAGAGAGTTGAGCATCTGACCGACTCAAGAGCCCAAGCTGCAGACCTCTTCTATTCACTTTCTTCACAACAATTAAAATATGCAAAGTGATAATTTTCCTTAAGTAGCCTTAAATGTGCGATCTATTTAAATGTGAAGAAAATTGCCTGAAGCTTCTGGTGTGAGGGACAAAAAGAATAAATTATGCAAATAGCAGAAAAGGACTCTACCACTTGAACGCCTAATTTTCCTGTAATAAGCATACTGTTTCATTTAATTTTTTGCCTCTTATTAAAAGTGACAGTTCTTTTGCACTGTCTGATGGTTATATCTGACACAAGCTAGGGAAATGACTGCTAGACTAAATGCTAAAGCATTTTGGTAGCTTTTTTAGATGATGGTTACATTCACAAAGTAATTATGCACTGAAGAGTCGAGAAATAAGGTTTAATTACACAGTAATCGCTTCTGATGGACACGGCAGAAGTGTGAACACCACCAGACTGCAATCCATCAATGACAAACCCCTGGCCACTTTTAATTCCTCCTCATTTGCATCATAACCTCCGCACTAAGTTGCACAAATGCTGTTAAATGTTAATAGGAGCTGTCTCTCCACTCAAAATGAATGCTTAAGCTGTTTCATTTTTTTCTCCTCCACCTCAGACCTTCAAAACCAGCTCCTCTCTGAGAGCAGGCATTAAGCACAGAGCATGGTGCGTGGTCACTGTTGTGCTAATTGGGAGCAACACTTAAAGTTTTATCTCTCAAGCGCTAATAATGCACAGTGCTGACAAACCAGTGAATAAGTAATGTACTTGGATGAGGGGGGGGGGGCAACCCGGCATGCCTGGAATGAAAAATGCAGTTGGGACTGTTGTTCAGTGACTAGCTATTTGATTAGGCCCTGTAGTCATATTTAATCCAGACCCTTGGGGAGCACAGACAAAATTACATCTTCATCTCATCAAACATTCAGCCATATTTAAGCATTCAGTGGATCAAGCTTTTATTGTTTCTCTTGCAGCTACACAGACACAATGATGTCCTGTGTTCTTTACTCCATAACCCTGCAAAGCTAAGCCTAAACTAGCTCTGCTCCTTTTCTTGTTTGTGTGTTTTGTTGTTCTTTTTTGTTGTTGTTGTTCTTTTTTTTTTTTTCCTTTTCTTTTCTCCTTTGGAAAGGGGAGTACAGTGCAGCTCAACTATCCTGCTCTAGCTGCCATAGATAGTCACATCAGCTTTGCCACCTTTGTTTGTTTCTCTTTTCAGCTATTTTTTCAACTATTCTTTCTTTTGTGCAGCTACTCAGAGCTCTGGTCGTTTCCTAGGACAGGTCTAAATCATTAAACTGCGCACTGTTCTTTTTCTGTTAAGCAGCAGGTAGCATTTTTGTCCTTACAAGAGCAGGCTCCACCTGCCGACTGCCCACCAACGCATCCAGCTGTCTGCTTTGCAGAACAGGCAAGGTAATTTGTAAGCAGTCTGGTAAGTTTAACAGTAGACTCTAAGTGACAAAAAGAGCCTTTTTTCTGCATGAAGATTGAGAATTATCAACACCTTTCAGTGCATAATAGTTAAGCCTTTATCACTTCAGGAGCTGCTGATAAGGTTAAGAACACTAGACAAACTGCTCATTAGTGGAAAGGTTTGCCTTTTACATTAAAGAGTGCTGGGTACTGAAGTTCCTCTAGTGAGCAATACATCCCTGGCATTTGAAAAGGACGAGCTAATCGTTGTACATAAATGAATACGGAAAAGAAAACCTAGCAGGTTCTGATGATATTAGCAAGGTTTCACTACACCTTCCTTGTATGACTTGTAAGCACCTGAAATTGCCAGCACGGGTGGTTCTGGAGCCTGTAGTCAATGGCCAAGCTGCTCTCCATAGCACAGAATAAGGCCATGGACAAAGGTTGTCTTCTGAACCTATCCACAGCAGCTGCAGTGGGTGCCAACCACCCCAAAGCCACCAATGCTTCATTGCTTGGAGACTAGACCTGCGGTGCTGTTGGGGAGGAGGTAGGTGAGGGTTTCACTGCCCACTTATACTGACCAGTCTGACTTGGCCTGAGTTGAGCCAGAATTTGTCAGTACCTATTAAGAAAATTGCACAGCAGTTGTTCCCAGCAGAAGGGATTACAGCAATGCTTAGGGACAGAGGAAGTGTTTGCACTAGGAGCACCTCTCTGTACCAGTGTCTGTTTGTGGACTCTTAACTACTACTCCTTCTAACACTGCTCAAAGCAATGTGCTGTCATTTTGAAGTGATTAACATCTACTTTGTTCAGTAGCACCACTGAGCTACATTAGTCATACCAGTGTGAGTAATTTAAGAGATGGAAAAACAATGTTTTAGGAAAGGGCAGAGGTTACTTCATTCTCTAGAATTCAACTTGAAAAACTTTTCACCCTCAGCAGCAAAGCATCTGAGATTTTCCTCTGGCTTGTTGGTAGATATCATAGAAACATGTCAAAATTAATTCTCACACAAAACTGTTTCCCAATAAAACGACAAGATAAATGTATGGAATATGCTAACAGAAAGTGAATGGATAACGTTTGCTACAGCATCTGGTGGAAATCTGTTCACTGCATGGCTAGTGATGTGGCTGTGTAAGTCAAAGCCTGTTCTATTTGTTGTAATTACCGGAAAAATGGTAAATACATATATAGACGTGATGTTATTTCTCTTGAACTACTAAAATGAAGAACTGCGAGAGTTAAGCCAGAATTTACCAAGTTCTTCCACAGCAGCGCACCTTCTCACACATTTCTTCAAAGATGGGGAGACAGGGTCTGGCTCTTTAGCTACATTAATTGAAGTATGGCTACATTAATCTAAGTATGGTGCTGCCATTAAAACCCCCAGATTGTTATTGTTCAAGTTGAAAACTTGAAATAGTTTGTTTCTGTGAAGAAAAAAAGAAAGAAAAAACAAAAAAGCCTGACACATCAGCAGGACCAGCTTTCCTGGAGGAGAAGTTATTTGAAATTCAGGGAGATGACACCCAATTGCTTTCAGAAGTTTATCTGTAGACACTTTCATTCTTTTAATGAGCTGGGGTTTACAATGAAAAATTTCATCTTTGCTACCTGAGTGTATGAGGAGCTTTTTGGCTGCAGTTCTCGTAGAAGTAATTGGGGCTGATAGCTTCCAGTGCTTCTGAGAATCAACCTCTAGACCTTGGACCCTATCTTGAAGTCATGTAAAGCTCCTATCGAGTCAGCAAGTTTTGACTGAGGTAGCCACATCATGTGCCCACACATGGCAATGATCTGGTGTAGAAAGATCATACTTGCCTAATTCCTTAGAAAAATAAGATATTCTTTAGTACAGTATTGCATCTAATATTTATCCAGTACAGATATTTGTTCAAAATTCAAAACCAGTTCTGCTCAAAACCAAGTTAGGCTGCTTTGTTGAAATGCAAACTTGAATAGCTGACAAATCCTACTCTACATTTTTTTCTTTGTTGTGGGATTTTTTCCTTCTCATTTATATTTTACATCTACTTGAGTCATTTGTACAAATTCAATGCAAAATGCCTAACAGTAAGCTTTTTACTTAAAACCTTGCCAGGTACCATATTTTGTTCTCTTCTTTTTATATGGATATTACCTATTCTTCTAACAATTTAACAAGAGATTTCATTAAATCATTGTAATGCAATTAATGTGGATGGAAACAAATTTTGGACGAGCACGGAAACATTGTGTTTTGAACATATAGTTTAAAAGTGTCCATAATTTCACGATAATTTTGTTTACATTGATTCAAACTGTGATTATACCTTTATCCAGTAGCTTTGATGGTTTTAAACAAGTTGAATCCCTTTTCTTCTTTTTAGCTTGTTTTCAGAATTTGAAAAATGGATATACAAAGGGAGCTGTGGCAGCTGAATTCTCTTTCATGTGTGTCCAGTCCAGGTGAAGCCCAGCATAATGTACTGTAATGTGTCTCTTCAGTTCTCTGATACAATGACCTGTGCATCCTCTAAATCCCCCACAGAATGCGCAGACACAGACCGATTGAGGTGAGTATGGACTTAAGTATATATTGTTCTTTGTAGCTCTGAGGAATTGGCACTTTTGCCAAATACAAGATGATGTGGATTGTAATCTGTTGAGATACGAGTTCAGTCTGGGCCCTGTTATACATTGTAAAAATGACTAAAGATTTGTCTGGAGTAAGTTTCAGGGGCTTTTTTTTATTGTCTTTCTCAAAAAACAAACAAAAAAACCCTCCATCTCTTTCACAGTTTCTTACCCTTTGCAGTTCCATTACAGACAACAACTATGAAAGAACTTTTGTGGTAAGAGCCTCCTGGGGCAGGCTGGGATAACACAAAACCAGAAATCTCAACCTCTTCCTCAGGGGTATTAGCGCAGCCATGGAGAGAAACTAGTAGATGATATGCAGATGGAAACATAGGGTTTACCCTTCCTGATGGCATGCATTTATTTTTTTTACTTTATTCTGTGAAAATAATTGAGATTTTATAGCTTTAGGGGGAACCATGGGTTAAACCTGGATGACTTCTGATTCTGATCTGATCAAAGAGATGATCATTTGGGCTGGTGATGAGGAGGTGGCAGAGAGGAATATCAAGAATAGATGCTCCAAAATCATAGCTCATAACTATTTCAACAAGATCACCTTTCTAGTTTAATCAGATGAGAAGATTTTATTTTCTTTACTGTAATAGGAAAGGAATAGGGCAGCAATTTATCTTATAGGTCTCAGTGACAAAGGAGTATTTTAAATACTTAGTCTTTTGTTCCATAATGAATGAGAAACAAGAGGTCTAACACTTTAACAGAGGAGGTAGTCACAGCAATTAAACAGCCTTTTTAATAATCCCCCAACCTTTCTGTTGGAAACAAATGCTTGATTCAGATCCTAAACTAATATAGTTCTGTTGTGAGTGTATACTTCTCTCCAGCCACTTACCTTCCCATGCTTTCTTCTGCTTTGCACTGCTAAGGAGCTCACCACTCTCCGTACTGCTGTGGTCAGCCTTTGTAAAATACACTGGTTAACAAACCTAGGAGATGTTTTCTGCTAGCATTGTACAGCAGTAATTTTGTTTCTGGCCACTTGGCTTCACTGGCCCCACAGTAACAGGGCTCCCCTGCTGGTGGCTGCCCTAAGGTGGGGCTCCTGGGAGACAGCCCCAAGGAAAACTCTTTTCTTATTTTCCTCAGGTGCCATAGGGCTGAAGAGGCTGATATACATGCTGATTTCTGTCTTCAAGACAATAGACATAAGTACATATGAACATATACATATCACCAGATCTTAAATAGCTAAATGAATATAATTATCACAGCGATCCTGTAGGTGACTAAAATAAAAGATAGCATTCAGAAGTGTGACTTTTAGAAATGTTTTGGGAGAGGAAAAATTATCTAGGATTGCAAACACTCTGAAGGAATTTCAGAACAACATACAATAAAATAATTGGAATATTTATACCTAATCAAATGTTAAGTTTTACTAAATTAGTGGTTTTAAAATCATAAGTACAAAAGCACAACTTTGGACTTTAACATTTGGAATACCATTTCTCTTTTTAAGAATCAGGAAAAAATATATTTACATGCATTCCCTAGTAATATATTTTATAGAAAAGAGTTTCTTAAAACTTTTTCAATGCAACATTTCCCATTTTTAATTAATTTAGTCAGGGTTGCCCTGTAATCTAAATATTTAGGCAATATTTGTTTCCTTCAGCACTTAAAGTGGAAACCTAAGAATACTGACATTTTAACAATAACCCAGAAGAGATTGCTTGTTGATGTTTGGGCTAATGGAAATAAAACATCCAGAATGTTTTGTTCTAATTGGCTGGGTTTATGCTAGCACATGTGCATTAGTATGTTCTAAAATATCTTAACCAAAATGCTTAAATACATTTCAACAAATCTGTTTGAACTCTGCATTTCTGCTGCAGGCAGAATAATGTCTGTTGATTTTATGTTTGACTCAGAACTTCCTGCAAGGGAGATTACAGATTCATCAAGGAAGAGTCCTCCATGCAAATACCGTCTGCTCCAGGCCTGAGCTTTATGGAGGACAAGATGACTCTGTTAACACACAAAAGACTGAGCTGAAGAATCTACCCAAAAAGGCTGAGGTAGAGCCAGCTGTAAGGAGTAGATTTAGTTTTATGCACTTCTCTTCTGAAGAGTTCATGGGATATGAGGTAATACAGGATTTTAAGAAACAAGTGTTTAATTCAGCACTATTCACCTTGTATAATTCTTTTTCGTCTCACAGTCCTGACCCTTGGGTAAGGGCACAAAATTTATGTAAACATATCTGAAAAAAATCAAAGTGGGAGGGATTTTACTTATACAACCAATTGTGTCCTCAAGTTAGAACGCTTGTATAGCAGTCTTTTCCTTATGCAGATATTTGAAATCAGAGCAAGTTTTCCTTCTGGCAGGATCCGGTTAGTGACCAGTACATTTACAGTTTCAGCTTGAAATAAGCAAGGGCTTACATCTATTAAATTTGTATTTTCTTTACTTATGTGACTTTTCCCCAGCATCTAATGAAACCATCCTTTAAAGTTTATTGTGAAGATTGAACTTTAATACAGAGACACTGAATTTGGGTCTTCATGTAGCAGAGCTCAACACCTGGAGACTAACATTACCAAATGTTCTGCAAAATTGTCAAATATAAGTGCAGTAAAAACTACCACTATTCAACTGAATAGTCTAGCTCAGCGTTGTCTAATGCAAATGGAAACCAGTTGGGAAAAAATATATCCAAGTTTTTGGTATTTGGATACAGAAATACAATGGGAAGGGCTAAGTTTCAAACATTTTTTCTCGTCTTAAGGAAAGGAATGAAGAGCCAGGGCTGAGAAATCTCCATCTGACATTCAAATATAGGTACATGGGAGGAAAAAAAAGTCTGCTTTACCAAGCACCCTATCTCTCTATATCCTCTAACAGTTGATCCTGACATATCAACCCATATTCCAAATTTTTCTTCGAGAACAATTTTTAGAGCCTATATTTTACTCTTAAGGAAACATTAAAAATGTATGTTTCTAGCACTTCTGTACCACTCAGTCAGGATGTTGTCAATGCTGTCATTTCATGGTTTAGGCTAGTCTTGTATAAGGTGTCAATATTTCTGTTTCAAAACCTCCTTCATTAAAAGTGGTTGCAGCTATGTCAGGGGTTAGTAAGACTGGATACCAATACAATAATGTTAGATGACAGGTAGTCACATGTCAAAATAGTTCATAGACTATTGGCTTCTATTAAAAGAAGATTGATACCAGGCTGTAGTTGTATTTTCCAGATACCAAAAACTACTGCTCACCAATTAGTAAGTGACTTGAAATCTAGTATAAAAGTAAAAAATCACACACACAAAAAACCCCAACCAACCAACCAAAACCCAAAAACAAACAAAAAACCCCACCCCAAACCAACCAAACAAAACCCATCATAATGTTAATGAATCCCTGTTTGTTAGACTACTGCCATTGCTCCTCTTCTGCTTACTGGTGAAGCCCTATGAAGAGAGGCTGAGGGAGCTGGGGTTGCTTAGCCTGGAGAAGAGGAGACTCAGAGGTGACCTTATTGCTCTCTACAACTACCTGAAGGGAGGTTGTAGACAGGCAGAGGTTGGTCTCTTCTCCCAGGCAGCCAGCACCAGAACAAGAGGACACAGTCTCAGGCTGCACCAGGGGAGGTTTAGGCTGGATGTTAGGAAGAAATTCTATACAGAGAGAGTGATTGCCCATTGGAATGGGCTGCCTGAGGAGGTGGTGGAGTCAGCATCATTGGAGGTGTTCAGGAGGAGACTTGATGGGGTGCTTGGTGCCATGGTTTAGTTGTTTAGGTGGGTTGGATTGGTTGATAGGTTGGACGTGATGATCTTGAAGGTCTCTTCCAACCTGGTCTGGTCTATTCTATTCTATTCTATTCTATTCTATTCTATTCTATTCTATTCTATTCTATTCTATTCTGCATTGAGAATAAAGACGTGATTGAGGGAGTACAAGGTCAGTATATCACTAGGAGGGGGAAATCAAAAGCAATTAAAAAATGTCTAGGATACTGTCAAGTTTCTTAAAATATTTCTTTAAAAGAATTCTAGAACAAGTGTCCAGCTGAACCATAAACCTCTTTTTACTCTATGAAAAGAAGTGAGCAGAGGCAACCCTGGGGCTTTTCCAAACCCTAAAAGCTGTTCCTAGCTATACCTTCTGCTGCACTTGTATGTGGATATGTTGGCCAGCAGAAGTCAGTTGAAAAAGTTGTGGGTTCTCTTTCAGCCTATTTAGACACTATAGCTCAGCTGTGCAAAACATTTACAAACTTTCCTCCAATCTGTTGACACCTTGATACACAAAAAACTGCAGTATCAAAACCAACCAACCAAAAACCCCAAAGAAAGAAACAAAAAGTTGAGAAAAATTTATAGAATAAGTAAATATACAAGTTAATGCACATGCTATTTATTGCAAGGTACATGTTAACATGCTGGGTTTTTTCCCCTTAGCCACTGAGAATATGAAGGCAGCAGTTTCCCATAGGCACAACTATACATTTGCATCTGCTTTTCATCTGTATTTATTTTAGAGTTTAGGGCTCTTGTTCCCAATGTCATTTCACTTGTAGGCAATTTGACTGCAAATGCCAGTGGATGTTACAGCAGGCATTGCCAGGGCTTTTCTAGGAAGGCTGCCCGGTGCTGGCTGTCTGACATGCACAAAATCAGAGGGGATAAATGAAGACTTGTGGATGAGGAATGGTGTTTGAAGGTCTTCCCACACTTTACAAAAACACTCATTGGATGTGAGATTCAAAGGAAGGCTTTTTGCAAAAGCCACAGGACCAACACAGAAGGCATGTCAGCAAATCAGTAAGTGGCAAAACTAACCTCAGGGCTAGTCTCAGGGCCAGTTAGATGTGTCCCGGAAGACTAGAGAAAAGCAAATGTGATCTCAATCTTCAGTAATATTTGACATGTTGGATAAGTTGCATGGTGCAGAAGCTGTGATTTGCTCTAGAGCTTGCTGAAGCCATTAACTGCTTCAGCTCATGTAATTTTGTGAGATTCTTTGTAGCTGTCTCAGTTTGAGTCTTTGTGGAGGATTCTTTTAAGATGCTATTGTATTTGAAGCTCTTCAGTGGTTTGAAGTGCAACAACAGACTGAGGGATTTGTGGGCAGATTTCTGCCAAAATGTAAATGTGTAAAATAAGTGCTATCTCCTATGGGACTCTCCAATGTGGGCTGCAACTCTGCAAGCTTGTCTCCAGGAATGCACTAGTCTTTTTTGTTGTGTCTGGAAAAATTAAACAGGTATTTCTTCTTCCATGGACTGTATTTAGCACCAGACAGCCATTTTGCCACAGCAGAAGAGAATAAGTTAGTTATTATGGTTCCTATAGTTAGTAAACTGATTTTGCTGAGTGTTTGGTTTCCAATAGTGAAATCAGAGTAGTGGCCATGTGTGTGTGGGCTCCCAGAAAGAAAGGGACACCTCACATATATATGTCCAACTGGATTAATTTTCCAAATTCAACGGTACCTCATCTTCACTTCCTTTGTAAAAATAATGATTTTGCTTTGATTTAACTGTCACTTAATCTTGTACCAATACTACCACTTCATGAAAAACTTGGTATTTAGGCATGCAAATTGCTGATATATAATGTGCATCAAAAATACATTTTTCATAGCTTTTGAATAAAAAAACCAAAGGTCAGTTAATCATTTTAACTCTGACATGTATTCTTTGCTGTATTCTGTATGGCCTGTACTAGAAACAGTGTGGCCAGCAGGACCATGGAGGTGATTGTCCCTCTGTGCTCAGTGTTGGTGAGGCTGCACCTCAAGTACTGTGTTCAGTTTTGGGCACCACAGTACAGGAAGGACATCGAGGCACTGGAGTGGGTACAGAGAAAGGCTGCTAAGCTGGTGAAGGACCTGGAGAACAAATCGTATGAGGAGTGGTTGAAGAAACTGGGGCTGTTTAGTCTACAAAAAGGATGCTGAGAGGAGACCTAATTGCTCTCTACAACTACATGAAAGGAGGTTGTGGAAAGGCAGGTACTAGTCTCTTCTCACAAGTAACTAATGATAGAATGAGAGGTAATGGCGTCAAGCTGCACCAGAGGAGGTTTAGGCTGGACATTAGGGAATATTTTTTCACAGAAAGGGTTGTCAGGCACTTGGAATGGCCTGCCCAGGGAGGTGGTTGAATCTCCATCCCTGGATGTGTTTAAAAGCCATATAGATCTGGTGCTTGGAGACATGGTCTAGTGACAGACTTGTTCAGGTGGGTGAAATGGCTGGACTTGTGATGACCTTGGAGGTTCTTTTTGGCCTGGATGATTCTGTGATTCTATGCTGTAAGCCATCATAGCAACTAAGTCTTCATCAAGGCTTCAATTCTCAAATGTGCTATGTGTTTTCAGTATGATTTCCTGACCATGAGGTAAAGCGAGCAACATTGTACAGCTTGGAACTCAGTGACTCTTTCCAATAATAGGTTTTTAAAAATCCTCTCTATAAATATATTTATGAAAAACACACCTAAAATTTTCCAGTGAATTGAAGCAGAGTTCCATGACAGTGCACACCTTGTTATATAACACAGGAATGGAAATAAGCAAACCCTGGTTAGAGACTTGAGATGACCTCTGTAGAAGTCTAGCATTGCCATAAAACTCTCCAGCCTTGCTGTTCTTAGAAGATAGGTGTTGTTGGGAAAGTGTCAAGAAGGCAGTCTTCCTAAACAGTTCCCATGCTGTTAGTCACCCAAACCTCCCACATGACTAGTCTGTTGGCTACTGAATCAAAAATAAGAGAGATGAGATGTAAGTTGCTGGTTTTACAAATGAAGAATGAAATTGGATGCATTTTGCCCACTTTGCAATCAGCCATTATGTATATGTTTAGACTGCAAAACTAATCTGGTAGTTTTCAGGTCCAATCATATTAACAAACAGGCAGAATTACTAGTGTGATTCTGTATTGCAGTCAGTTTAGTTAATAGATATGAAGGAGAATAAAATACGTACATTTTTATAATACTCTTATAATTCTGCAGGCATGAAACCAGTAAAAAATGTAGATTGAACTTTGTTTTAATTGGTTTATGTTTAAAGATTCTTTGATCAGCGATAACAGTAATATATATTAACATGTTGCATTTTAAAGTGACGCTGCCTTTCATTAATCAAGTGTCTGTATGGTTGATTAATTTGAACAAGGTTTAAATTGCTATGAAAATTTATCATTCATAGCCATGATCTCCATTTACATATATGTTAATTATTGTAAATGTAATCTTTTCCGAATCCTCTGGGCTGCATACTAAAAAGACACAGTGATCACAGTGAGTGACTACTCTTCTATTACAAAGCGAACTCTTACCAGTATTCAGTAAAGTCTGTTTCAGTTGTCAAAGATAGACTCAAAACATTAAAACATTTTATGCTGAAGGCAAGTTCAAATACTGTAGATGCTATTTCCTTTTCAAATTATTTCTTTATTCAATGGCTAGAACGTTTAAGAAAATGAGACTAAGTGCTAACAACCACTGTAAAATTAAGTTCTGTCTCTGTCAGCTGAAGGAAAATTTTCCCTTCCCACTCTGAGAATTTCTTCATTGTAGCTACATTATTAATAACCATGAGATGGCTTTCTTCCATACATCTTTTGAAAAGAGTGACTTGAAGAAGTTACTTAGTCAAAAAAACCCTTTGTAGTACAGTTAGAACAAATCAAATTGAGTAAGACAGACATCACCAAAGTTTATAGCCTTTTAACATGACATAGAAAAAAATCTCTACAGTGGCTGCAAAATATCTGTAGTAGAGCTAGTCACACAAACCACGCTGATGCATGTGTTTAATGCAAATAAACACACTTGCCGTGCTCTCTTCAAACTCCCCAGCTCAAGGAGATGACAGTCATTTGTCTAAAACTTATTACATTTGACGTCGTCAAGAATTTTATCAAGGTTTAAAGAGAGAAGATGTTTCACAGGACATTTCCCACAATGTTACAGACAGAAAATGCAGTGGCAGGAAATGGATTTCAGATATGAGGCATAAAGTATCTCTCTTTCAAAAACCAACCACTACAGCTTTTATTAAAAAATGCATATCAATAGAAACTAATTACTGTTCATTAAATTACACTCGGGGCCTCATATTGCTATTAATTCCTTTGTTGCATTCACAGAAACTGACAGTTGTTTTCAGCTTTTTTGTTGTTTATATTCTGGAAATATCCAGGCAGATTTTATTCAGAAATTACTTAAAATAAATTAGAATCACAAACCAATGAGTGTCAGGGCCTTCAGACTCTGTTCCAGGAAATACTTCAGCATATGCTTATATTCATCTTTGCTAAGACAGTATCTCTTCACTTACTTATCTTTACTGTATGTCCTGGTTTAATCTTCAAGAGGGCCTTCAATCGTTCCTTCCATTTATTTTTTTCCCACTTGTTTTCCAAGTGGTTTTGTCATTTTTTACACTTTCAAAAATTAATCTTTTATCACATAGTTGTACTAAAGGGACTGTTCCGAGGGGCAAATGGAAAGATTTCTTTATTTCCATTAATTTTTATAATTTTCTGTTGAATGGTTTCTATTTACATAATATATTCACTGCAGGACCAGCCTCATTTCTTAGTCACAACATAATGCAATTAAAATGTCTATCTGGAAACCTTTGCAAGCATAGCACCTTTATACTACCTGACTGAGCAATTTTAAAGATACTTAATTTGCAGTTTTCTGCTGGACAGTCTGATAATGAAATATAGTGGTTTGTGTCTCAGTTCTGTAAATGGATAAGGTGAGACACGTTTATGAAAATTATATCAATCTTTTGGTATGAGCAAACACAGAGTTTATGTTGTTGCTGTATGCATCTGGGAGAAAAAAAAAAAAAGCTAAACATTTATATTTATGTAGTGTTTTAATATAGCATCATTGTCAGATCTGGATGGTTTGGGTGAAGGCTGAGCAGAAAAAAGGTCACTTTTTTCCCTTACAGTCACAGTGGCTATCATGTCATGTCATTATATGTTCTGGCACAAATTGTTTGAAATTCATGGTTATCTAAACATTTTTTCTCCTATAAATCTGTAATACTTATGGTGTTCACTTTGTAAAGAGACTTTGGTGCTAATTGCTGGAACGTGAGTAGCTGCAATGGTACCCTGGATGTCGATATAATATTAGGAGGCACACAGGTTGTATACATAGATGCACAAATACACAGCATCTACTTGCAGAGTTAAAGCGTGGGTGAAGAAATTCTGCGACTTATTAGCAGTTAATGTGTGCCAGGAATTCTGTCTGCAATATCTGCACATCCCCTTATGACAACACCAGAAGAGTAAGATGCAGATAAAACCTGAAAGTAAAGATCAGTGTGTTCAGATATAATTTTTGTGATTTGAATATAACACTGAAAAGTCAAGAGAGTTCTGAACAGTGTTTAGAATTCATTTGAAGCTTGTCAAAAGTACATGAGAAATTCAGTAAATTTGGCCAGGAGAGGCATAAACTAGGGTTTGGTCACAGTACAAAAATCAGGGTGCATGCAAGAACATTGTTAGGGCATAGGGTTAAAACATGCAAAGCATAGAGATGAAAGATATGGTATTACAACTCTGCTATGAAATGTACAGAGGCCAAAATATACAAAGCATTTTAAGATGATTAGATAAATTCATAAAAGAAAAAACCCATAGAAGTTGTTAGAAATTTATGTGAATTTTTGATTTAGGAAGTCTGTGGTTGATTGTTGGAGGATAGGAGCACATGCTGAGTTACTGAGTTAACTACTCCATTGGTATCTCTGCAGATCCTAGCTGTGGATTTTGCTTAAATTCACTAAATGAAGAATTGGGTTAGTATTTATTTAAGGCACCTATCTGTTAGCAATTACTAGGTAGACATTTCTGTCTGTCCTGACCTCAGTCCCTGAAGTAAAATGAAAAACATCACAGAACTGAGAACGGCACATTACTCCTCCCCTGGGAGGAGAAAATGTCTCATTGCCTAACCTCTATAGTATCCTTTACCTCCTCCAGGAACAATTTCTTTTCAATGACTTGGTCATCTGCATTACAACCAGAGGAGACTGCATCATCTCCTGCCTCTTCATTTGCAACCCAAGTCCAGCCTAACTTCACTAGGCCCTTTGGCATGTGGCCGCCTGGGTCTCTAGAAGAAAGGGTCCCAGGCAGTGATTTCTATTTGCCATCATCATGAACAGAAGGAGGCTTCCCAGGCAGTTAGGTAGGTCCTTCAACATGACAAACACTCTTAAGAAGGTACTAAATAATTGAGGAATCCAAAGTTTCCTCCCAGCTTTCCATCTAGAGTGCCCAGAAATGATTTTCAGGTATGGAGTATAAATCTTCACTGCAGCAGGATGCCAGAAGTACTTCCTCCTGCAAGAATTTCTGGACAAACTTTGAACCATGAGGAAAATGGTTCAAGGATTGTTAACTCAGGTTTTGCTGACCTTACATGAAGGACTATGAAAGGCAAGGAATTTTTGCACAAGTCCCTTCCTAGCATTTGGCCTGGAAATTTGGGCTTCTTCAGTAAGGCCAGAGGAAGCTGTCACCACTGTTTGGTGGGACATTTTATGGTCTCCATTTCCTTATATCTTCTAGAAGGAGACCTGTAAACAATCAGCACCTACGTGGAGCCAAATCCTAGCTAGTGTAAAGAGCCACTTAAGTTGAAAGTCTCCTTACTTCAGTAGACACCAGCAACCGGTCTTTTAGAAGACCTCAATGCATCAGAGGAAAACTATAATTTTCTTTCTTTGGCTTGGCTACCTCTGCGTCTCTTTCAGGGAGATCCCTCCCTTCCCTCATCTTTAAGTACAAATTCACCTGCACACCAATTCCTGGGCTAAAGGATGGAGGATATTTTTTTACTTTCAGACATGATATTTGGGAAATTCAATTTAAGCAAGAATACCTGCTCCAAGGAAGTTAATTATTTTAGTTGAAGCTTTCTAAAATTTAGGACTAAAATGCTATCGGATTTGAAAAACTTCACAACACCTGGTAGAAGTATGGTGAGCTAAGAATAAAAAGAATAGAGTTAAGAATAAAATGGAAAAGACATGATGCCAAGGAAAGATAAGAAAATATTTGCAAACAATACACAGGGGAGCATTATGGCATTTTCAGCTGGCTGATACCAAAGAGGAGGGTAGCTTGGAAAAAAGAAGAGGGATCTGTGACAGAAGTTGCTATTGAAAGAGGAACTGATAAGCTGGAGGTGGAATTGTGAGAGACTTAGCCATAATAAAGGTGAAGGCCACACTAACAAATTGCTTTGTTTTTTGTGTCAGATAATGAGACGTTACTAGACAGAGGAAAGAAAAACTTGATATGAGAAATTAGGATTTCTGCAACATCCTTCTTAATGAAAAGAAGCAGAAAAGGTCACATTTGCTTCTACCACAGAAAGACAAGGTGCAGTAATTAAGATGAAGTTTTACATACCAATATATATGGATAAAAGACCATATTTAAGGTGTAATATGTAAAAGACCATATTTAAGATTCAATGATAGATTTAATTGTAGCTTCAGTACAAAAGTGCTGGTGTGAGCTGGTGCCCTGCTAATTGGTGAGAGTGACAGGGTCACCCTGTGGACTAGAACATCTTAGAATACAGGTTGTTTAGGGCAGTGGATTAAAACTTCGTATGTGTGGATCCATCACACTGAAGTTCCATGCATGTTTTACACCAATGCAGCCAGCACTGCTTCCAAAAAACACTACCTCTAACTGCTTGCTCTGTCTTTCCCTGGTGCCTAGCTAAATGTCCTTAGTTTTGGTCCGGATCAATCCTTGGTTAAAACATTCAGCTGTCTGCATGCTTTTCTGTGTCCAGGAGAAGGGTAAGAAAGGAATGGTTGAGAGTGATAGAAGTACAGGAGTACCTGAGTCAGCAGAGGTCCTGCCTTGTGACAGTGCATTTGCATTATGACTTGTTAAAAGGGCAATATTTTAGTCTGAATGGCAAGAGATGTACCTGAAGTAGGGTAGTAGAACTGTGACAAAGCACCAAAGCCTGAGCTTGCATTCCAGTGGGCTGCTCCACACAGGACAGGTGTGGGGTCTTTTGTTTGTTTGTTTGTTTGTTTTTCAGAATTAACCAGGTTGGAAAAGACCTTTGAGATCATCAAGCCCAAACTATCACCCAACATCATCTAATCAACTAAACCATGGCACTAAGTGCTTCATCCAGTCTCTTTTTAAACACCTCCAGCGATGGTGACTCCACCACCTCCCTGGGCAGCCCATTCCAATGGCCAATCACTCTTTTTGGAGAGGGGTAAAAAAAAAGCATATGTCAAATACTGTGGGAAACACACATGAAAACATAGATTGAAATGAATAGGGAAGATCTGTTGAAAGTGCATGAATGCATGATTGGAGCTGGGGGAGGAGAAGAGGGAGAGGACAGAGTTGTGAAATCTGAGGTACTATTAAACACCTGAGCAGTTATAGTATACTCTGTTGGAGAACAAGAATGGAAAGCAAGGAACCATCTTGAGCTCCTGAACCTATTGCTCCTATTCTCCAGAGGCCTCCAAAGGCCCCTTTGGATATTCTTACTTGAAAATTCCTCTGCTGAAGCAGTTACTGTGTTAAAAGTGTGGCTTTTTTACTTGTCTCTGGTTATAATAGAATCTGCTTCAGCTCATGTAAGAGATTGGAATTTGTTATCAATTCTAAACACAATAAACCTAAGAGAGTAATCTATTTATGGTTCTTCTTATTAAAAAGGGGGAGAAAAATCCATTGTCTGGATTCTAGATAATCCATGTAACATTTAAAGATGCATTACTGTCAAGACCACTTCTTTCTTTTAATTGAAAAAGATGCTGCCGAGACTTAATCTGAATAAACATCTCCATTGTTTCTCTCTGTTAATGATCACTTCAAACATCCTCTTCACCAATTTGTTTATCCAAAGAAACAAAAACAAAATACTCAGCAACTAAAGATCAGTGGAAGGATGACATATTTCACCTCTCTTAGGCCTAATTTATCCTTTTGAAGGGTAATAGTCTCAAATTTCAAATACTACCTAAGAATTTGATTGCTTTGGCTTTCTACCAGACTATGAAAGAGTTATCATCTTAGTTAGGGTGCAACCATACTGTTGCCCATGCACTGGCCCTATTGAATTTGGCTGGGGGAGGGGGCTCAGCTCTGCCGCACTGAGCAGCTGCAAAATTGGACCCTCACAATAGAAATTAATCTGGTAGGCAGCCAGGAAGAACAAATAGCAGGAGCTGGGTTTCTCCACAGTTGCAGACCCACAATCACACAACGCTTCACTCCCAGATCTGCTTTGCTTGCTCGATTTCTGTGTGTGTGAGAGCCTGCCCTCCAATCACATCAAGCATCTTCTATATTTCAGCACTCTGCTCGCATACAAGAATGATGGAGTCAGCACACACAGCAGAGGCAGGCATGCATGAACACCAAAACAAAGCCAGCTTGGTCTAGTTTTAGGCCAGATCACTTTGAGAGTGTCGTTTCAGTAAAGAGTTGAGGGCTTTCAGATAATTGTTCAGATTTGCATACTTACTGGCAGTAATAAAGAATTAGTTTTGTTTTCTGCTGGTGTTTAATTTTTGCCTGTATACCCATGATTTCCCAAGAAGACCTCTTCTTTCCCCCAAATAATACTAAAATCTCTGTACATTCCGCAACCCTACTTTACATCTTTTTCCTCTTCTAGGACATCTGTACTCTGCATACTTTTGCATTCTCCCCTCACCCTTTTCTCCTCAGCTGCTCCGTGTTTTTATGTCTCTCAGGAGGGGTTAATTCTTTACAGCTGCGTCCTGCTTGCCAGCAGTCTCACATGTGCAAATTATTAATCTTTTCTATTGCTACAGTAACTCCCAAGGCTTTAAACACCCCCTACCTCAAACTGGCCTTTTTCCAAAAAACTTTTCATATTCCCTCACTAAAAGATAATTTGGTCCCCTGCAGGGTTTGTGCTGTTACTTAGCACAATTGCCTAAGTAGACTTCCTTATTTCCACATACTCATTCACAAATTGGAGTTTAATTTAGAAATTTAAACTCCAGAGTATTGAATTTCTCTGGTTGTTGTACAGTAGATATGCTAGTTTGGCTTTTGTTGTTGTGTTTTGTTACTTTTTTCTTCCCTCTTCCTTCTTCATTTTTTTATTTTTTCAATGGCACTGTTAATTTGTTTTGCTTTCAAAATTCAGTTTTGAGTAGTGTGTGTAGTTTAGTGATTGTAATGATAATGATGTGAAATGCAATTTGCAATCTCAGCTGATGTAGCTAGCCTTCCTTTCCACGAAATAGAGGAGCTGACTTTCACATACGGATCGATTTAACTGAGTAAGTACAGAATGTCCTAAATTTCTGCTTAATAGAAGGTTAAAGTTATTAATGTTTATTTAGAGCACTTACGGTTTTATTAATTTAGGATATTAAGTCAACACAGACTGGCCGTGGTTTATGTCAATAATCACTTATAGACATATAAATGCATACAGAATGATAATAAATGCAAATCTATGCACAAATAGAAATGAATTCACTAGTTGTATATACACATAACTAAGCCTTACAGATACACACACATTGTTTTGGCCTGGGATGACTGATGAGACAGCATTTTTTTTTTCCTATCCTCTGTCTTTTTCTGATGTGTTGTCCTGATTTCATATATATTTCTCAGCTACTGATTGGATATCATTATGACTCTTCCAAGCTTCCAAATAAATAATTTATTTTGAAAGTTAGATATGTCATAATAAAGCATTAAGACACTCCAGGCAGTGCATTTCTGCTTGATTATATGCCTCCAGTGGTATTATAAGGCACAGGCAGAGGACTGAGTGATTTTAAACACCTGACAAGTGCAATAATCCCCAAGAACTGCATGGCCTGGAGCATCTTACTGCTGTTATGAAACAGAATTTATAAATAAAAATAAGAAGAACAGCCAAACCTATTTATTTATTGAGCATTGCGACACTGGCATGACATCACTGAGGACCAATCAGTAAACTGCATTCACATTGATTGCTAACAGGCATTTCCTAATGTGAACAACAAACAAAACTATATCTCAGAAAATATTAAAATTCTCAATTTAATATGTGCAAAGGAAATGTAAAGGTGGGTTAGTTGCAATTCAGACACATGATCTGTTTAATATATACAGAAAGTCTCCCCGCAGGCCAATTAAAAACCTTTCAAACAATGTTGACTATTAATTCACGTGGTATTTATAACTCCATTTTAATTTTAACATCTCAGCTAAGAGCTCTGTAAAGAGGAGAAAGGTATTTCATTAGGACAATAACCAGATATAGTGTTTTGTGATGTGAAGAAAATTTTAAACAAACCTTTTAATAGCAAAAAGGTTATGGGAAAGGTAAGAATCCTGCTTGTAGATTATTTTCTCGTTAGGAATAAAATTTCCTGGATAGAGAAGTCTAGCTATAGCATGCATAACTTGGAAAAACTGTAGCTGCAAGAATGTGGTGAAGCTTGTAGTGGTAGCATCAAAGCTGTAGTTATATAAAGATGTAGTAAAGAATACATGTAAAGAAGTGGGGGTCTTTTTTACAAGTCTGTCAGCCTGACCTCAGTGCCAGGCAAGATTATGGAGCAGATCATCTTGTACAGGGGCAATCACAGGGCACCTGCAGGACGGCCAAGGGATGATCCCTGTGCTGGCCCAGCCAGCATGGATTTAGGAAGGGCAAGTCCTGCCTCACCAACCTGATCTCCTTTTATGATCAGGTGACTGCCTGGTGGATGTGGGGAGGCCTGTGGATGTAGTCTACCTGGAATTCAGTAAGGCCTTTGACACCGTCCCCCACAGCAAACTCCTGGCCAAGCTGTCGGCTGGTGGCTTGGACAGCAGCACTTTCTGCTGGGTTAGGAACTAGAGGGCCGAGCCCAGAGAGTGGTGGTGAATGGTGCCACATCCAGCTAGCAGTCAGTCACTAGTGGTGTCCCCCGGAGATCAGTGTTGGGCCCAATCCTATTCAATATCTTTACTGATGATCTGGATGAGGGGATTGAGTCCACCATTAGGAAGTTTGCAGATGACACCAAGTTGGGAGCAGTTGTTGATCTGTTAGAGGGTAGGAGAGCTCTGCAGAGGGACCTTGACAGGCTGGATGGATGGGCAGAGTCCAACATGATGTCATTTAACAAGTCCAAGTGCCAGGTGCTGCACTTTGGCCACAACAACCTCATACAGCGCTTAAAAGCATGTGGGCTTGCAGTGATTGGAGTGAGGGTATGGAAATGTTTCTGTGCTGCTGTGGTGCTAATACCTTACATCTGAAGAAAGAGAAATCACCGTGCAATTGACAACTACTGGGGAAGAAGTTTTCAGCTGGACTGTAGTTCATAATATCCCAGCTGGACTGTAGTTCATAATATCCCAGAATAGCCGAGGTTGCTTGATCTCTGGAGATCATGTAGTCCACCCTCCTGCTCCAGCAGGGTCTCCTAGGTGAGACTGCCAGGTAGTTCAGATAGATTTTGAGTATCTCCAAAGACAGTGATGCTGCCTGGGCATCCACTTCCATTGTTTTGCCACTTTACAAAAAGGTGGGGTTTATGTTTAGATGGAATTTCCTGGATTTCCACTCATGTCTATTGTTTCTTGTCCTTCCACCAAAATCCACTGAGAGGAATCTGGCTCTATTTTCTCTACTACTTTGCCCTCCTTGATAAGACTACTTTGCCCTTGATAAGACCTCCCAAGTATCTCCAAGCTGAACACCCCCTATTCTCTCAGTGTCTCCTCATGTGAAAGATGCTCCTGTGCCTTAATCATCCTCTTTGCTCTTTGCTGTACTTGGATCAGTATGCCCTGTATCTTACTTATACTGGGAAGACCAGGATTGGACCTACTGTTACAGATATTTCTCACAAGGGCTGAGTAGAGGTGAAGGATCGCTGTGCTCAACATGCTGACGATGTTCCTAATACAGTCCACATTGTTGTTAGCCTTTGCTGCAAAGGACAATTTTTGGTTTATATTCAATTCATAGACCATGAGTTTTCCAGGATTGTTTGTCCCCTCACCTTTACTTGGGTAGAGGTGAGGCTGATCTGCTGTACTGTTCCCAGGACTTTCCTTCACCTATCTAAAAGATAGGAGTGACACTTGCTTTCTTCAAGTCCTCAGGAATACACAGTGACCTTTCAAAGATGATAGAGTGGCCTTGCAATGATATTGGTCAGGGTCTTCAGCACTTGTGGGTGCATTTCATCAGGCCCCATGAACCTTTGCCTGTTGGTAGAAATACTTTTGGCCCATTTGATTAGCTGGATCCCATCTATTCCAACTAGTCCTTAGTCCTCCAGGAGGGTCCCATGTCTGTAACAGCCACAGCACTCTTGTTAGGTCCAGCCATGAAACTACCTAGTTGATTAGGTGGTGTTGGATGATAGGTTGGACACAATGATCTTGAAGGTCTCTTCCAACCTGGTTTATTCTATTCTACCTGTTGACCCACAGGATCACTCCACTCCTCCTCAAGCCAATTTCCCTCACTGAAAGGACCAAGGAGAAAACTTCCTGGACCTCATGGCCTTGAGCCTTGCCCTCGACCCTTGCCCTCAGAGCCATGCACACATTCAAGATAGCAGCAGCAAGAAACCTAAGATGCATATGAAGGAAAAAAGTGCCACACGTTAGCTATGCTCTTCCCTGCTTGGAGTGTGGATTCTTATTTCTCTAAGTCAGATTCAATAAGTGTAATGCAAGAACCAGTATAATGTGCCATGTGTATGTACCACACACAAATGGTGAAACAGCCACTGTAGGCCAGGAGAATGATTTGGGCGAGACTTGGCTCTGCAGGCTACCCAGAGCTTACTAGCAGTATTCTGTTCGCGCAGAGGAGCCGATTCTCACTTGAATGTTACATACCACACTCAAGGAGGTGCACGCACGTACAGATACCTGCTTTCAGTAATGTGTGCATCGCTGTCTTTATACTTTTTAGAAATACTGCTCCTTTACTGCCCTCGGGATTTGGTGTTCCTTTTTCTAAAATTTCTGATTAATTTCTGAAAAAGATTTCCCTACGAGTTTCTTGTGTTGATAAACAACACTGAATTAATACAGTAGTGTGGCTTGCAATCTAAGACCACAGGAACTGCCATGCCAGAGCAGATCAAAGGTCAGGGTATCCCAGTATTCTCTCTCTAAATGCAGCCAGCACCAGATGCTTCAGAGGAAAGTGTAGCATCTATATAAGTAGTGTAATGGAGTAGTTTTCCCATGAGGAAATATATCTTCCTAACTCTGTTATTTCTAGTGTAGGTTTTGTACTATTAAACACTGAGAGTGTTCATTGGCTTGGGATACTTTTATGTCTGCTACTTTTGTAGTGAAAAGTTATCAGATAATTTTCCTATTGATGTAAATAATAACTTTACATTTTAGCCTGGCAACTGGGTTTTCTCTCCAATCTTTGCAGCTACATTTTCCTTGGGACTCTTGTATCTTTCATTACAAAACATGGAAAATAAAAGTTACTGACTCTTAAAGCTTTTTAAAACCTACTGTAAGTATGGTTTATCTTTGCTCCATGCATGCGCTATTAAAACAAAACAGAATTCAAAGATGACAGAGCATATTACTATCAGTTTGCTGTGTCACAATTGATAGAATAACAGAAATATCTATTAGAAAAGCCTCCTGTCCTGAAAGCATGGAGGTGTTCAGAGAATCTCGTTCCCATGGAAATTCCATATTCTGCGTAAAATCTTCTAGTGTTCAGAATCCAGTTCATTAGCAGTCCATGGACAAAGATATTTAATCCATCTTTCCATAATAGTGAATCATCATCTGAATTTAAAATTCAAGTGGGTAGAAGACATTGGTGTACCCTGCTCAGCACTGGAGCCTCAGTTTTATAAGATGGTACCATATCTAACTGTGCCGGGCTGTTTTAGTGTGGCTATGTTAGTGTCTTCCTCATATATTATATTAGTGTCTCCTCCACATATACAGACAAAACCCACATATATACTGCACAATATTTTCTTAGCTTTTCTAGCCCATATCATCCAATTAATTGCTTCACAGGCTACATTCTTTGTAGTGAGGGTGAGCAATAAGGACAGCACGCTGGCAAGTTTTTCTGCTCTGAAAGGAAAGTCCATCACTCCTGCAGTGTACCAGTTCAGTACTGTGGAAAATATCTCTGGCTCTTGTTTTACCCTTCCCTTGGGGTACCTGCTCCACTAAATGATCTCATCACGCTCAGTGCATTGAGATTTTGAAACTAGCTGCTAACTTCTGTGGATGCATTTCCTGACCTTACTGGTGGGAATTGAACCAAAGTCTCTCAAGTGCTGTAGGATCTAATTAATATGCATCTTATTCCAGGGAAGACTCATTACTTTATAGATATTTATATAAGGGGTATGTCTGCTGTAATGGTTAATAACTATGAATAAAGTTTCATTTCTGATAGAGGAATAAAGCTTTTGTTTAGATATGGATTTTTAGTTTTATTAAAAAAAAATTAGAAACTATGATTATGATAATTGGATGAGAGTTCAAAATGGTCACCCAAAGTTTTATTCTTGCCTTGAGTACCAGCTGGAATCACTTCTCCTTCTTCACCTAAAATTTAAAAGAGGAACAGGGAGGAACTAATTTAAGAATTCATTCAAAGTGTCAGCAATAGATCCAGATAGAGTCTATGCTGGATATGGAAAACTTGTGGTGTACAAAGTGAAATAAGTGGTGGGTGACAAGGTTCTGAGGTAAGTATAAACCAAGTGTTGTAATTTTTAAATTGAGAAAAGTTTTTCCCTAGTCAAAAAGTCTTACTAATATTCTGGTTTCCCCACTCCTTTGGGAGGTGTGAATGTGTATTTAGATCCTTTTAAAAAGTAGGCTGTCATATAGGTTTGATTGAGGTCAAAATTTTTGGCAACATTAGAAGGATCCAGTACCAGAAGAAATTACGCTATTGATGATGCAGAGGGGACAAACCCTGGCAGCAGGGTAGACCAGACATTTGCATTTACTCCCTGTCAGGTTTAGCTCAATGGGTAGAATGACAAAATAAAGCAATGCTTCTGAGCCAGGTGGTTCCAAAGCAATTTAGAACACTCAGGATTTTTGGACAACCACATTTTAATGCTTATTCATGCTACATGTAATACTTTACTCCTGTTCTTCTCAAACCAATAGAATTGAAATGCTGTAAACTGATCAAATATGCATTTACTGTGACATTTTAACATGGATATAACTTATACTAAAATTTCTATGAAGTTCAGTTTTACTGAGCTACCTCTTTAGAAAATAGGGAGAATCAGAGATAATGCAAACATGGGGTTGGAGTCCTGTAATGTCATCTCTTGCCAGGGCTGTGAGAGTTATCAATAGTGTCATTCTGCTGCAATTACTTGGATTTATTCACTACCATGTAAAAGATTCATTTTTGGCCACTTCATAGGGCAGTGACAATTCTTTCTTATCTCATTCCACATTCCACAGAAGCAGGAGGAGTCCCAGGGAGTGGTATACAGTTTTGCACTATCTTTATCCTTGTGAAACATCATGACACATACAAAGATGATGCAGAAGTTCATGAGGCATGCCCTGGCATCTGTGAGCATCTGTGTCAAGGTATAGAAGATGGGAATCTCCATATTAATTTTAATATTAATTTTAAAATGACAATTATCTTTCTACAGCCCTGAGAGTTACCCAAAGGAGGGAGCACGTAAAAGAAAAAAAAAAAAAAAAAAAAAGGAAAAAAAAAAAAAAAAAAAAAAGAGCCAGGAAATTAGTGACTCTTTAATGCAGATATTTAATTAGAAACCATGTATATATATAAAAAAAATAATCCTTTGGAGTAGCCTGATGTTCTTCCAGTGCATGGCTTGATGCAGTAAGGAAGGCGACTTGGTACTATTGGATTTGTAGGTAGAAGATGGCTGTGTACTTTGGAAGTGAGACTTGAGGCACTGTACATCTGCATGCATGCTCAAAATCAACAGTGCTACATTTTTGACAATCTGTGTTGATTGTAAATAAATGTTCTGGGGATGACTGTCTCAGGGGTGCTGTTTTACAGAGATGTTGTGCCAACCTAGGCTGTTGAGGACTTTGTTTTGTTCACAGTCTCCTCCTGCTCTTTCTTGGCCATATTCCAGTTTGCACTCAAATCTTTTCCTGCCTCTGCTCATGCTAAATTACAGGAGCAATAATGAGGGTAAAATGGGAATGAGTCAAATCACTTGTTATAGCTCTGTGGTGGTGCAGTTCTGCATAACTCTTCCCCTACTCATCCCAATACACACACACCCCTATGCATATGCTTGTATTTTCATGGGACACCCAGTGTGGGTAAGTGCTGAGGCTCACTTAAGAAGTGTCACAGCATTGAATGGACAGATATTGCAGTCAGCAAAGAGACCTAGTTTACAACTTTGTTATCTGCATTTAGATAACAAAATAACAGCTCTGAAATAAAGACAGCAACTTAAAGACATGAAAATGGTCCTATGAGTAAAGTTATGACTCATCTAGTCCAGTGTCCTACTTCAGACAGTGAATGCCCAGTCAAACAAAGACAGTATATTGCTACCACTTGTGCTTCTCAGCTTCCAACAGTTTTCAGCTTAGGCTATTCGTGAGGTGTATGTGCAGTAATCAAAGAAAGTCTTCACTGTGCACTTGCCTAGTCTTCCCCTGCACGTCCCTGGCAGCCTTTGGCAGTAAGTTCCACTGGTGTGGTCACCAGGGCTCAAATTTTCCTTCTTTAATTTGGTTTTGTTTGTTGTCTCCTACATTTCTGTGCTGGGAGAGTTGATGAACAACTGACACCATAAGAATCGATTCCATTTTATTCTTCTCTGTCTGTTCATGGTTAGACTTGTGCATTATTGGGTGCCTTTTTCAAGCTGAAGTATCCTTGCATACCCAGATCTTTGTACAGATGTGCGTTATCCTTGCTAACCTTTTCTGTTTTGACCATATCCTTTTTAAAACAACAGGGGAGCTGTAGAACTATTCAAAATGTGGGTGAATCATAGACTGACTCAAAGGCACAGAGTTTGCTTCTCTTTTATTTCTATTCCTTCCTAAAATTCACACTGGTTTATTTGCTACTTTCATAATGAGCACCAACCTAATTCTTCCCTGGATCTATTATACATTCGTATTTCTCAAGTACATTTATCAGCTCAGAACATATTTAGTTATGTCTATAGTTATGACTTTTTTCCCATGTGTCTTGGTCTTTATTCATAACGCATTTTGTCTACCATTTTATTGACCATTCACACAGCCTTGTAAGATCCTCTCTGCAATTCTTGGAAGTCAGTCTTTGTCCTCAACACACTATATTTTGTAAATGCAGCGCTCTGCTTTGTCTGATGTATGCATTATAGAAGATGCCTAGAAAAAAATGTCTTGTTCTTGTATACAACTTTTTTTCTTCGTACACATCCAATCATTTTGAACTAAGGCTAGTTACAGCCTACACTGTATAGGTCAGAAACTGCAGGATGGGATTTGCTATGGTCATTCAATAATTGAGTGAAGGTCTTTCTTCCTGTGGCCAGTTAGTACCTATCTGGTATCTGAGTGTCACTCGGCATTTACATTGCAGGATTATGTACTCGTTTAAAAAGCAGTCTTGTGTATTTTCAACGTGAGAGTACTGTTTCAGCTTTTTCTTATACTTATTTCTAGAACTTTCAATCATTTTGGTTAGTTGGAGGTGACATCACTTGTTTAAAAAAACAAATTGGAAACTGTCGTGGGAGTATAACAAAAACCTATTTGTGGAAAAGAGGGAGAATATCACCCCTAGGTGTTCAAAGTTGATTAGATCTCATTACAGAGTGCCTTAAGTGAAATTATTTGGAGTTCTGCATTTCTCAGTTTTTCATATCCTGAAATTTTGTGTCACAAAACTCACTAGATTTGTGTAGGGACTAATACTCCCTCTACAGAGAATGAAGCCTTAAAGGGACACAATATGTGAATTATCATTCCATTTCTAGTGCTAGTTATCAGCAGACTTAAATGCAGAAGTGTAGTTTGCCTTCCCTCCTCATTCCTTTTACAAGAAATCATTGAGGACTTCAGTTTTCAGTGTTGGTAGTTTGGCACCTTTTGCAAAGTACTAAATTCACCTCAAAAAAATATGTCTACACATTAAGGGTTCTATTCATGAATGACTAACACCTCATTTGCACTTGAATTTCGTTCAGGTTAAATGGAAACTTTGTGCAATGCTGTGGAATTTACACAAATTTTATATCCTTGAATACAAATTGCTGGTAATGAAACTGACACTTTGTTGTGCATATTAAAGATGCCTAGAAGCCAAAAGAGGATGGAGAATAAGAGAAAAAAAGGATCAGAGCTGACCTGAATGAGCAAAGTACCCTTAGAGAAGAGTGGGAAAGGGAAAGAGGAAATCAAAACAAATTTGTAACTTGTAGGTGTTTCCTACAGCTCAGCCCCAGGAGCAGGTAAAACTTGGGGGTTTAATGCTTCCTCTGTCTGATCGGACACCCAAGGTTTTCACCCATCTAGGCAGTGGCATTTGTGTGGGAAACTGTACTCATCTAGGCTGAGTCTCTCACTTCTTGTTTGAATTTTGTGATCGCAGACAATTGCTGGAAGGGGTTATGTCCTACCAAACTGTCTAAGGATTCTCCTTTCATGTGTCTTTGAGTTTCCAGGGGTGTGAGGGGAGGAGAATTCATGTGGGTGGAATTTGGAATTTGACTCAGAACCTGACTTTAATTTTTTTTGTCATTTTGACATTTAGAACACTATGACACTTCTGGTGAAAATGTTAAGCAGGGAGGACCACTGTATGAGCTTTTTCTCATGAGATTGTCTTCTTTTAGCTCGACTCATACAACATGTAGCATAATGGCTTACTGATCTATGACATGGATCCATGCATGAGACAGAAATATAAACAGTAATCTTGTTCTGAAGTTTCTGCAGAGTTGCAATTAGCTGCATATGATTTAGAGAAAATTATTTTAGGAGATACTATGAAATCCCATTATTACACTCTGCACAACAATATGCAAAAGCTTTCGTCAATAGCATGTAGAAGGTGAAAGTCTGGTCACTTGCAAAAATGGGGACCATTTCTTTCCAGTTTTAAGGCCAGTAGTGATCCTATGCAGAAGCAATTGCCTCTATGCCAAAATGTGCTTTTGGGTAACAGCAAGCTTCAGGTATGCTTGCCCTACTAGACTGAGATCCTGGCTAACAATTCAGAATTTTTGTGATTGAGATTGTTAAGTTTTTCTTGAGATTGTAAGTATCTGCAGTAACTTTTAGCCCACTCAAAAGATAAAGTTATTGGTGATTATTATTCAAATGGAGCTCCCTCGTGCTGTGTAGAAGTTCTAACATCTCAGAAACTAGTGTAAAGTTTGTCTTCATAGGCATAAATATAAACTAACAAAAGCTTTCTTTTTAGTCACTTGAACATTTTTCCTCTGTCTTTGCTCTAGGTCTTTTTTCCATGATGCACAATACATCCAATTTTCTCTCTTCACTGGGTAACACATCTGAGAATTATTGTGTGGGAAGGGAAAAAAAAATCTGCTATTTGAATAGCATGTGACAATAGACAAAGTCTAGGCTCTAGTTTCTACTCAGGGGACAGGTACTTTCTCCAGCTTTCAGGGGTCAGCAATCAATGGTGTAAGTTTAAGGAGCATAAACCGTCACGGATAAGAACATTTTTTTTTTTTTTTTTTTTAATTTTAAATTTCCCTGCAGAAATAGATCTGGGTTGCCATTTTAATTTCATCAGGACTGCTTGGAAAAGCAAATCTGAAAAAGAAACTATCATAAGCTGTATATCATTATTACAAATTCATATAGGCAAGATCTGGTTTTGGAAGTCTGGCTGCTGTAGTTGCAATAATACTGAAGTGAGTTGTACTCTGTGGAGAAAATATGTCAGACACATGTCAGAGGGACCTCGATTGGCTCAACAGGTGGGCGGAGTCCAATGGGATGGAATTCAACAAGTCCAAGTGCCGGGTGCTGCACTTTGGCCACAACAACCCCATGCAGAGCTACAGGCTGGGGTCGGAGTGGCTGGAGAGTGGCCGGACAGGGAGGGACCTGGGGGTGCTGATCGACAGCCGCCTGAACATGAGCCAGCAGTGTGCCCAGGTGGCCAAGAAGGCATCCTGGCCTGCATTAGGAATAGTGTGGCCAGCAGGAGCAGGGAGGTCATTGTGCCCCTGTACTCTGCTTTGGTTAGGCCACACCTTGAGTACTGTGTCCAGTTCTGGGCCCCTCAAATTAAGAAGGACATCGAGACACTTGAACGTGTCCAGAGAAGGGCAACAAGGCTGGTGAGAGGCCTTGAGCACAAGCCCTATGAGGAGAGGCTGAGGGAGCTGGGGCTGTTTAGCCTGGAGAAGAGGAGGCTCAGGGGCGACCTCATTGCTCTCTTCAACTACCTGAAGGGTGGTTGTAGCCAGGAAGGGGTTGGCCTCTTCTCCCTAGCAACCAGCACCAGAACAAGGGGACACAGTCTCAAGCTGCACCAGGGGAAGTTTAGGCTGGAGGTGAGGAGAAAGTTCTTCACTGAGAGAGTGATCCGTCATTGGAATGGGCTTCCTGGGGAGGTGGTTAAGTCGCCGTCCCTGGAGGTGTTCAAGAGGGGACTGGATGTGGCACTTGGTGCCATGGTCTAGTTGTGAGGTTTGTGGTTACAGGTTGGACTCGATGATCTTCGAGGTCTCTTCCAATCTTGGTAATACTGTGATACTGTGATAATCCTATTCTTCTTTTGAAGTTTCTTTCTTCAAGAATATTAAATAAATAGGCATTAAACTGTTGTAGTTACCATGCACTATTGAGCAGCATCCTATAAGAAAAACAAGCACTGAAGAATATATAATTGACCCCAGAGATTTCTGCAAGTTGCTTTCTAAACAACCCTGAAACCTTTGGTTTGGCTGCATTAAAAATAGGAAGAATAAGAGGAGAGCACATCAATATATAAAATTTTCAATTAACTTCCTCCCCCCCCCCCCCCAGTTTGTTTGTATTCTGGAAATCCTGTCATGGTCGTTAATATTTTAATAATGACTTGATAAGCTATTCAGATATGTGCTAGGAAATTTTAAGCTTCAAGGTACCTTCTTCTGTCAAGGTAAAGAACAACAATCAGCCAAAACCCAAGTTATCATCTCCCTCTGTTACAGTGTGAAGTGTGATTTTGCTCCATAGTGATGCAACATTGAAATGATTTATATCAAAGCAAACAAACTTCAAGCTGAAACTGCAAAAAATATAGGAAAGGTCAGTGATAGGAACTGCTAAAATGTTGCAGCTTCTCTGAAACTGCAGAGAAGCCCACTATGAACACTACAAAGCTAAGAACACTTCCTTAGTCTTTTATTTCTTATTATATAAAGGTTGCAGTGGAGACAGCAGGTAAGCTAAGACAATTAAGGAATTTTTAACAGAAGCACCATATATCTGAACTCCTTCTAGCTTTATGCTATCTACTCCTTCACTTCATGAAAAGACAGAAAGCTGTTGTAAATAAAATTAAGACCTCTATGGAATAATCTTGTAAGACAGTGATCGTGAATGTAAGTAGCAATTATTAACCTGTCTACAGTCAGAGGCAGACATTAATGACAGTGGAAAAAAAAAGTCAGTGATGATATCAGATGAAGAAAGTACAGCAACCTAGGTGTTAAAACCACGAGCTGAAGTTTCTCAGCGCTCTATTAATTAGCAGAGGGCTATTACATAGGTGGAAGAAAATTACCACCTTTTTTCTTCCTTATTTTGCCATGCCTGAAAAGTGGGACAAGCAAAAGTATTGTCCAGCTGCTTGATCATATTAGACAATTGTTGTTCTTGAAAACATGCACATTTGTGCCTAAGGACCAAAGCGACCCTTAGTGCTGTGGGACAAAACAGACACAAGAATGAAAGCATCTCTAGGGGCAGTTTCATGATCTGGGATTCTGATTTCCAGCATTTGCCTTAACCAAATTAGAGTAGCAAAATTTGGTGTCTGTGATACAATAGCAGGCAGGAAAAAGAAAGGAGTTATGTAACCTGCATCTCTTCCAGTCTGTGCCTGTGTACCAGTCCAGTTGTCAGGGACAGTTTTTTGTTATCACTCCTTACTAGCCTTCTGACTATTTGGTGTCAAGTTCCTTTATACCTGGCCTCAGTTTCCACCTTTTCTGTGATTTGCTACTTGGTCACTCTCTTTGCAACTTTTCAAGGCAGTCTCTCTGAAACTCCCCTGACATCACCATAGAGGAGGTATCTGAAGCTTGGTGAAGCCTGAGTTTTCTTTCTTGACTACCTGATCCATTTCAGAGCTATCATCTATTAGCTTTTTTTCCACTGAAATGATTCACTTTTATATTTCTTTCTCTCTGAACCAGCCATAAGACACTCCAGGGCCCAAGATGTAGCAGTAAGCTGCGTTTTCTCTTACTGGCATTGCTGTGTGGTGTAAAAATCAGATAGCGGAGAGGGATTAGACAATGGAGGAGACCTCCTTCACATCCACTAAAAATCTTCTTTTTACCAGAAAATGGTGCGAGACTATGGTACTTATTAACACACATGTTAGATAACTGAGTTTATATTTAACACTGGGATTTTTTTTTTTAACAGTGATTCTACCTTAATCAGGATCTTATACTAGAACTTGGTAACTGAAGAGATTTTATGTCAGTAATGAGTAAAAGAAATTTAAAAATGCCCTTATATGTGGGGGCCTTTATCTGTGGGCTCTGGGCTGCAGGTGTCTCTTAGCTACAATTAGTAAGAGGCCCTTAAAACCTCCAGTTATTATTGCAAGAGCATATAGGTTTAAGTGTGTTGATGAGTGATGAAGGTTAAGTCTTGATGGTGAGGTAGTGAACCGTTTAGCCATTTGAAGTTGCATCAGGACAGGTTTAGATTGGAGTATTAGGAAAACAAATTTTCGGAAAACAAATTTTCACAAAAATGGTAGTCAAGGCTGCCCAGGTGTGGTGGAGTCACTATCCCTCAAGTTATTTGGAAGACATGGTGCTTAGGGACATGCTATAGTGTGACTTGGCAGTGCCAGATTTGCATTTATTTCCCAATCTATAAGACTCTACAAAGCAGGAAAGTTCTGATTCAAATTAATCAGTGCAAGAATTTTAAATTTCATTTTCCACCAAAAATTCTTTTCACGTGTTCTCCAAAGGGCTAAAAAGAACATTTGCCAAGCTGTTTTCTGTCTTTTTTTCTTTGTTTTTTTTTAATAGGAAGGCATAGGAGAGAATTTTGTTCAATGCTTTAACAAAAAATACTGTTAGTACTAGGAATTGTGATTATGGGAAACAGAGACTATTGTGAAAATTGAAATTACAGTTCTGAGTTATCTAATAGTACACTTTAGTAATAGTTCCTTTTTATTCAGTCTTTTACCTGATATGATAAATTCTTGAAACTGTGTTTTTAAAACACAAGTAAGCTTTTTTCATACCTGTTATTCTCTGTGGAGTCATTTGCCTTACAGGATTCCTATTAGTGTGACTTCTTGTATCTTCAATATACACTGTTTCTACCAAGTTTCAAGCAATTGGTGCTGTCAATATTATTTCAGGGTTTGTTGGTTTCAGGAAACAGAGTCATCACTGCAAGAGCATTATTGGTATGTTCATTAGGAGAAATAAATGTGCTTTATATGTCTATTTAAATTGCTCTGTGATGAGCCTGTCAGCACAGTGCATGCAGAACAGCATCAGAGCACTGAAATAGTAATAGGGAAAATAGCAGTATCACCTTTGTCCTTTCTAACAATAGTGTGTCGCACAGTAAATACTGCTTGTGATGCGGCATTGCAGCTGTCGACAGAGCAGCACAAGAGTTCCTGGGAGAGATAGGAAACAGCAGGACTGAAAATACTGGGCTTTGGTTTGCAATAGTCTTGCCTACAGTCACCATGAAAATGAACTAGCCCACAAAGTCAGCGCAAGCAGGCCAGAAGTCAGCATTGGAAGAGACATGAAAAGGCAGCAAAAAAGCAGACAAAGAGTTTCCAAAGGAGCCAGATAGCAGCAACATGAAAAGTATAATTACTGACTCTTGCCACTTCTAATGAGAGAGATTTGGAGCAGATGAGGAGAGATTTTAGGATAGAAAGAATGCGTTGGGAAAACAGCAATCTTCTTTGTCCCCTTCAAGGTAGTTGACATGCCTAAGAAAGAGAATACTTTTTAGCTGGAAAAAGGGTGTATGAACTGCCATGTTCCTTCCCAGTGGAAAAAAGGCAGACATCGATGCCACAGCCAGTCTCTATGTGGTCCTGTCAGCTCACACCCACAGCACACACCTACTGAGAAAAGCATGACCCTCTGGGAGCAGCATATGCAGTGGGCAGCCCATGACATGATTGTTTGGGTGATGGGAACATATGGGGTCCTTAATCATGTCTAATAACAACCCACCTGCCAAAGGCAAGTGAGGGAAAGGGAATGTGATTCTTCTCCACTCAACATTATTGTGAAGCTAACTGTTGAATTCCATGCTAATAAAGCCAAGACCAGCAGACCCGGTTGAAAAAATGTAGTTCCAAGGTATAATAGCTTATTTGGATTTTGTTTTTCAATAGCACAGCTAGGAAAGTTGATCCTTTATGGAACACTTTGCTAAAATGAAAGGAGTGTCAATATTTTTCTTCCAAATAAATACATCATCAAATTTCATCAAGCAGGATTCTTGAAAAAATAATTTTAAAAATAGATATTAGCTGAGCACAAACAAAACTTCCCCTTGTTTACCTGAATTGGACAAACTTTGATCAATGGTAATGAACACATTGCATTACTTATTTGTCAAAAGAGATCAATAATGTTAAATACCCCAGGAATGTCACAAAGCTGCCCCCAGTGCTGTGCAAGTTTTATGAAAAAGTCTAGTGGAAAACTATCTTTTGAAGGGGCCACTGCTTCACATGCAGAAATCTGTCTCCTACTGTACCCCCTCTTCTCACTCAGAGTTGAGGAATGGCCCCTGTTACTAGAGGGGGAAATACTACCTTTTTATTTCTATTTTTCCTTAGTTTTGCTATTTTGCAATTTGGATCATTTCACAGGAGCAGGTACAGCTGCAATTAGGCAAAATGTTAATCCCCAGAAGGGAGGTGAGGAGAATGGGTGAGCTCATCAGTGATGCCACTGTGCAGTGGAGGAGACCAGGGGTCTGTGCTGGCAGGGCCATCGTCTCTGCCTGCCCTGCTGCTGCCTGAGGAGAGTGAGACACAGCCCAGGAGGAGAGGCCAGAGCATTGCTTGTGGCAACATTCTCTCCCCTTAGCTGTTCTCTAATTATTTTACAATTTTTGTGTTTCTGTGTGATGCAATGCAAATTCCTGGAGGCAGTGGTACCTGCCATGAAGGACCAATTAGTGGTCATCTCAGGAGAACTCAGCAGTTGTATCCAGTTGTCACAACCTGGGGTGGTTTATATTATGAGCAGGGACTGTTTTCTCCATCAAGAGTCGTGAGATATTGAGAAATGGTGATGTAATAAAGCCTACTTAGTAGTTTAAAACCAAATACTTAAAATTCATATTACTTAAACTTTCAAACTACTTACAGACAAGTAGTCTTCCAGAAAACATATTAGAGTTACCAAAGCACTCGCATTCTATAGATTCAAGAAGGACAGATTCCCTTGATTTGTACAGAGGAACTGGATACAGGCTTGTATCATCTTCCTGATTTTTCACTGATTCCTCTTCTGTTCCTGAGCGAGTTAATTTAACCTTCCCTTGGCTCACTTTTCCCACCTACAAATTATGTACATTGTTATTTAAGTACCTCAGAGAGATATTTCAAGTTTTAATTAGTGTTTGTAAAATGCTTTGGGTTACTTGGATTAAAGTGTGATTTATTATTCAGTAACATATATTACTATGCGGTAGGTGTACACATGTGCATGCTGCAAAGTGTGGTGGCAGTAAATACACTCAGTTGTACTTTGTTATCTGTTTATATAATATGGGTTGTTAAGATTCATTTTCTTTGGTTTCATTTGCAGCAAGTTTGATCAAAGGTGGTTTGATTTTTCACAACATTTACTTAGTACATATTGTAATGCATTTTTAGGTGAAAAAGATCTAATCATATGAAGGAAGAGATGACTGATGCGTAGAATTAGACCACTCTGTTTTTATTAACTTTTTTTGGTGTGTGTGTATGAACACAAATACACCACAAAATATACCACAAATATACCACATACACCACATTAGCGTAAAAGCATCCTAGGATATGAGGTCTGAGTTCTAGGTTGTAATTTTAGGAGAGTATGTTGAGAATTCTACCCAGAGACAGGGTGACAAACTCATTCCACATGGCAGGACTCGGGAAACTGGAATGCACAGGGATCTAGGACAGTGCAGGAAAGGCAAATTAACCCTTCTAATGGGATTTGCTTTAATGGATCCCTGTAAGACCCAGTGGACTGGAAAAAGCTAGGGAATGCAAAAAGGAGTGTTTCACAGCCAGGAAGAGCCTCCTAGATGAGTATTCAGGCTCTGAATTAAGCAAATTTGTTTACATTTTCTTAATATGTGCAGTACCTCTGCAAACTGCTTCAACTACAGGTGTTATTACACATGTTGGGAATGACAGACCAAGCAAGATAGCCTTTCTGAGGTTCACTACACTACAAACCCATACTTCCAAAGCTTTCTGGAAAGCTCGAGTAGCCAAGCAAATGCCTATTATCACCAACAGCATTATTCATGTCCATCTTACACCTCAATTTCTTTTCCTATCTTCACTGTCCATTAGCAGATTTATTCCCTGTGATGCTCTTTCTGAGACCACGCTGTTAACGAGCAGCCAGTGAGAGAGAGCCAGAGGAGGGTGATCTTGTGTCTTTATCTCATACAAGAGAAAAAACTGTCAGAAATCTTCATATCAGAAGGGAAGAGTAAGATATCTAATAGTGGTAAATGTACAGTCCAAGCTCTCCTGGAGGAAGCAAACAAAGAATTGCCAAGAGGGAAATAGAGGAGAAAAAAAGCTCAGAAGTTAGGGAAGCTGTGCAAAACAGTGATGGGGTGAAGAGCACCTCTGTCTTGCATAATACTGCAGGTCAATTTTCCTCCAGTCATGCTGAGATATTAAACATAATGTTAAGAAAAGGAAAATTAATGCAAAAATCCTGCAAGTGTTAAAACATAAGCTTTTATTAAGATGAAATGGTGATAGTAGTGCAAAGCTTTAGAGAGGCTGCATAGACTTGAGTTGGTGCTCACTGGTGATGCAATGCCATACCCTTATATTTTAGAGTATGTAAAGTCTGCTGCAGTTTAATTATAGCAAACTAGAAATCAAAGTAATTATTTTTGTTACTAATTAGATCAACTGCATGATTTTGACAGAACTTTAACTGAATGTATGACCTGTATTAGAAAAAGAAAAAGTAAAAAGGAGCAAAATAGCTGCATGGTGTTAATCACAAGGTGGATTTGAGCTTAAGAACAGTTTCTCATAGATGAATGTCAATAACCATGTATTTATTGAAACACATATAGGTATGCAAGATGTACCTCCCATGCCTCATAATGCATTTATAAACATCTGTCTCAGTTTCGTAAAACATACAAAGCTAAGTGATTAACAGTGGACTGAAACAAAGTTGACACTGCTGAATTAGAATAGTAATTCACTGTGTTTTAAGATTTGAACTAAATTCTTGCACAAGGAGCTAATTCATTAAATGGAAAAAAATGAAGAATTACTCAGGACAGCAACAAGGTCTGTAAGAATCTGTTTTCTCTTTCTTTGCTCTTTCCAAAGTGTCATGTTTCCATGTGACCCTAGAGTGGACACAAAAGAAATGTGTTTCCTTGAAAGGTGAGAAATAAAATATATATCTTGACTTTAAGGGGCTCCACACAACACTGGCTCTTGAGTCTGATTTTCTTGCCTGTCTACATATGGCCCTCTCAGTTCCTCTGCTATTGCATTTAATGTCACTTATGCTGAAGGAAAGTGGCTTAAATGTCTCTTTAAGCAAATCTCTTGAGATTTTGGAGGCAGGTCTGAACCTGAAAAGAGATTGATTCTCATAGGAAAATCCTGTTGTTGGACAAGGAGATGTAAATCATGGCTGTAAAAAAAACAAGGCTTTTTGCAAAATTGGGTAAAGGAGAAGCTAGGCTCTGAGAGGCTAAGGAATCCAGCTTTAACAAGGCATACCAGTCTTCAGGAGAGATTCTCCTGCTGGTGCTGATGCGGATTAAAGCTGTCATGTGCTTTTTTTGTGTGTCTCAGTCTCCACCAGTATCACATTACAGCTATCATTATTACTACTATTATTGTTATTATATCTTAAGTTTATAATTTTTTTTTCCATTGGACAAATTTTCCTGTGGGCAGCAAGGAAGCCATTCTACACACATTGTAATAGGGCTAATGCTGTATTGTTATTGAATATAATCACCAATCTGACTAGCACCCACATGCAGAAACGGAACTGTCCCTAGTGTGCCTTCCTGTAAACCCAAAGTAAGGCTGTCCCTGCAAAGGTAGCTGCTGTTCTATATTTAGGGATTTGTGTCCAAAACTCTGAGGGGGCACCTGGAAATACGGAGGTGGAGTAGAAAAATAGCATTCAGCAGAAAATTCAGAAGGATGCAGAACTCCTTAAGGGATCAAGGCATATAATGCAACAGGTAAAGTGAGGGCACAGGAAAGCAAATGTAACTTCAGCTCGGTGGTGGTTACCTGGGTCCTGGGGACTGGCTGTGATTGCTGACAGTGATATGTATTGGCCACACAGATACTATTATGCTCTGAGTAGGAACCGGTGGTGAAGGAGACTGTGACTCTATGCTCTTTCCACTGACAAAGACCTGCATCTCTGTGTGGCCAGGATATGACCAGCTGAGAGTAGAGTACACCACCCTGGTGTACACATCAAAGGACAGAGTGATCAGTACTTGTACCTCCGGTTGGCCAGCTCATATTATAGCTTCTTTTCTACATCTTGCCCACTTAAAGCAGTCATTACTCTTTTTTTATCTCCTAACCATATAGACTATTTCACCTCCTGCATTTTATGTGGCACTGTCAGTACCCTCTAATATTTTTGATTTCATGAGCTTTTTCAGAACCTTTTAATTTCCAAGAATACAAATCTTATTCAGATAATAATTCACCCTTCTTTAAGAGTCTCTATCTGTAAATTGACTGCTGTGATTCAAGGTATCTCATTCTTGTATCCCTTCCTAAATCATCTGTCAGAGTTCAGTATTTTTTTTCTTCTACCAACAGCCATTTACTTTTATCAGAACTTTTAATGTGCTGAAGAATAACTTGAATATTCTTTTTTTTTTTTTTTTTCAGGGAAGTTTAATTTTTTTCCTTCAGAAGATTATTCATGAGATGATTCTTAGAGGATTTGTGAGAGCATGCTAACATCATTCCAAACCTGTCAAACTGGACATCCTCCACCATGAGTCATGCTAGAATTCCAAGCCCAAAGGTAGGTGTCCTTTGAGATGATGGTAACTCCCAATAATCACATTTAGATGAAAGTAGTATTTTCTTTTCTCTCAAGGTTAGCCTGAAGAACTGAAAGCATGGTCAATTATTTCTAGTAGTTACTGGCCTCATATACACATGCATACACACAAACAATGTCTTACATACAGAATGAAGTAATTGCATTGTAACTTAACTGAACCTGAAGAAGAACCCACCAGTTACTATGGTTTGACAGTTTCAGCTGTCTAGTAAACTTGAGTTATTGTGATGATGGATCACTATTGCTTTAAGCCATATCATATATTCATCATCTATATTTTATATTTATGGCTTCCTGTATTGAATACTTTTCATCTTGTTTTCACAATGAAAGTGTTTTTAATGTAGAAAACAGTTACCAAAATAAGATAATGGCTGCTTCTTGTAGCCTCCTTGATATTTTTTTTCCAATTGGTTGATCAAAGCTGGGACCATTTTTTCTTTATGTAGAAACACTAGCCACCAAGGTCAATCACATTAAAATCAGCTATTAGTGGCAATTTCCCAAAGATGACTTCTGCTCAAGGTGTTAAAACAATTTCAGCTAATGCTGGAGGTCTTTTGCTAAAGTCCCCGAGATGTGATGCTGCTAATGGCTAAAATTCTGGAGCATGTTGTCTGCCAGCAACATCTTTCCAGGTTGTTCCCCATTTCCTTTGGCTGCTTATTCTCACCCATCATGGCAGCTCATTGCTCCCTTAGCTGCTCTGAAGGAACAGCTTGAAGGTCTGCTCTGAAAACCAGGTCACCAAAATGAGCCAGGCAAAAGGACTGAGTGGTTTAGTGGTATCACTGGACCCTTTTACCAGTTTGATTTCATGGGCTATAATCTGCAGAAATAAAATGGGCAGGACTTGAAGGAGGAGGACTCAGCAGCCAGGGGTTAGCAATGACAAGCTCTTCTCTGGCAGAAAAAATGGCTTTGCTACCGAAGGAAGCATATCATTAGGTATAGGCTCAATAAAAATAAAGTAGGAAGGTCAGGATCTTTGCTATTATTAAATGATCATGATAATTGCTTTATCTGGGCCTTCAGGTCAGTTCAGGGCTATGCCTAAGTTTCCACTTCTTGTTTTGCACAAAATTAACTGGGATCTACTCAGTAGTTACCATTTCCTTCCCTCCCCTAGTTACAATACTTGTATATACAGCAGTAGTTACTCATGTGATTTAGTTTTCTTGTCCTTTCCTTTGGAGGAGTGACAGTAGGACAGGAGGAGGTAATAGTGGATTTGATCTTTAAATTGAACATTGCAGTATAGGAGATGTTACAGTCCTTGGTTGATAGCAGAGTCTCAAGTGCAGAACAACAACTCACTCTTTGCCCCTGAAATGTTATTAGCCTTCTTTACTCCTCCTCCAAAATAAAACACAAAATAAATAAAGCTCCCAGCATCTATAAACATCCTGCTGTTTGAACTGGCAGGCAGCCAGCTCATTTGGACTGTTCTCCCCACTGGTATAAAACACCCATGCAAGCAGGAAAAAAAGATGAGGAACTCCCTATGACTGCATGTAAAAGGTGGCCTTGCCAATTTTCTGATTTGAATAATACAGCATGAAATTTTGGACTCAGTGTTTAAAAACAATCTTGCATGCAGTCTTTTATAACCCTTTAATTTTATTTCTTTGAACATTTATCACTTAAAACCATGCAATCATCCATCTGAAGGAGTAGAGAAACAAAATCCCATAGGTAACTCATTCCTTATTTTAGTTGGGATTCAGGAAAATCGGGAGAGAAAATATCTGCATGAGATGCAGTACTTTTCTGGAAATTTAGTCTCCCTCCTGGGAGGGACTAGTGGCATGTGTATTTGTATTCTCTGGTCAGTGTTGGTGCTCCATGGCCTAATTAACAATTACACATGCCATGGTTCGAGATGCATTTTTAGCATGGTTTCTGCTCAATCACTTATAGGTACTTATGATTCAGTTATGGTAAAATCCAGGTTCTGCCCAGTTTCTGCCCCATATTTTCTAGGATTTCAGAAAGGGCAGGCCCTGCAGAAGGACTGTTTTTACAAAGGATATTTTCTGAATGGTGATTTTTTGTATGGAGATTGTTGATAATTGTTGACAGTTAAAAAGCATTTATTGTGAGTGATGAAAACATATATCTCAGACCTTTGTGTAGTGTCAAGTATACCCAGTTTACTGTACGTGCATTTCAGTCTGTAAATCCAGTTTCTGGATTTACACAGATGAAATGTTGACCTAGAAGAATATGGAACAAACCACTACCACTTTAAGCTGCAGAGGTTTATAAAAAAAAAAAAAAAAAAAAAAAGAAAAGGAAAAAAAAGGCAGAAACAAAGGCAAGCAGATGGCTAAAGATGAAGGTCACATCAGATTGAGAAGTTTGTCAAAATGTGATGACATAGGTAATCTGTAAACTGTTATTGCACCTAGCTGGAGGTGCTGAAAAACATTTTGAAATTACAAAAAACACTAGAGTCACCAGCACACAGGCAGGAATGATAGCCTGGAGTGGTTCTGCTCTATGGATGAATGCCAGATGTGGAAAGCGACATATCTGGAATTAATGATATTAAACATGCTTTTCTTTTATGCTCAATAATAACTCTATTATGATTGATACAAACCGCAGACACTTTATCTAGTACAAATGGAATCGTCTGTCATTGACTATATTAAATCATCAATTTCTGCATGATGAGGATCGTTTAGGGTAACTAATCATCTGTCTCATTCTGAAGTCTTTAAGGCTGATCAGATAACGTTTTGAATACTGCCTGAGCAACCATGACAATCTAACCCTTCCATGTAAGGATTGAGAGGGGCCCATTATGCCGTCAAAGCCTGTGGAAATATCACAGCTCTTTCTCTACATAATACCCTGCTGTAAATAAATCACTCTCCACCGCAAACTTTATTGATCACAAGCACTTCCATGCTTGTGTCTAGTGAAGTCTCTACAGAATAAAATGCTGCTTTATATTTTGTCTTGTCAAAATATTAAACGGCTCTGTCAAGCGGAGTCAGGCTAGCAGTGATGGTGTAATTCTGCTGTAGCCCTTCTCATTCCCTCTTTCTATCTCAGCTGCCAAGCTTACAAAGCAGGAATTTTTTTTATAAACTTTCCAATTATAGTCTCGTAAGATTATGAAGCCTTAAGATAAAGTGTCCTAATTTAGAGTGGTAGAGTACTGAACCTCTAGACAAGAGCCTATTAGATAAAACATTTCTCACAAGGAAAAGATAACCTGGCTTATTTATATACACAACATTAATGGGCAAAAGGAGATAGCTTGGAATATCTCTATTATTTTACCAAACAAGATAGGAGAGAAATATTTGAATTAATTCAAGCTCAAAGTGTTTGTTATTCACAGACAATAACTATCGCTTAATTATGAGACAAATGTGCCAAAGGAGGAAACTGAGAAACTCCAGGTTAGCACAATGCTTTGCATTTTCATACCCTATCATTAGTTTGTAATTCTGTAAATAAGATAATGTATCTGTAGTAATACAGAAGCACCATCATGGTTTAAGGGGGCACTGCTACTGCCTCCAACTTCAGCTCACATTGTGTTTGTAATTGGATGGTCTCGCTTTGACGCTATTTAGTCACACAGAGCACTGACCTTTTATAACACTCTGTGAATTTCTTGGGAGAAAACCTAGTCTTGCAGAGTTTTGCTGAGAACAGCCTAGGCAGATCATAAGGAGGTTTGGGGCCATCCTTAGGAAGAAGCTGGGAGCATTTTCAGGATAGCTCAGCATTGTAATAGTATTCACCACCTCAGGACTTCAGACTCTTAAGCATTCATTCCCATATGCTTCCCACTCCAGGAAAGGCAGAGAGAGAGCCCAGAGTGGTGGCATAAAGCTCTAACCTGTGCCAAAAATGAGGCTGAAACACAGGAAAAGGGAGCTGACAGTGACTTCTTGACTTCTGGGCTTCTCAGGGAATCGGGGAAAATCTGATCTTAAAATCACCATGTTTTATTCCCTTTCCTATTTGATTGTCATGCAGGCAGAGTTTCTGTTCAGGAAGCATAAATAGAGAGTTCACAGTCAACCTTCTTTCTTTGGATTTTTTTTTTTTTAATCTTAGTGACAAATCAAAATTCATATTAGGTGAGAGAACAGCAGAGACACCATCCACAGAGGAAGTTGGGCAATTGTAAAAAGAGGTCAAGAACAGAATAGGGAAGAAGGAGCGCCAGAGCCAGGGGTCAGTGGAAGGACAGAGGCCCTGAGTTAGAGGTGGACCTACTCGTACCACACAGAAGCTCCTTTCACAGAGACAGCAGGGAGTGATCTCTGTGAAAAGCACCTACCACAAGGAAGTTCTGACTCTTCCTGCGTCTCAAAATGAAAGCAGGCTATAAGTGAACTTACTGGTATAACTGGCACTTGACAGTGAGGGCTCATAAGCAAGAGAGTACTCGCTGTCTCCCCATAAGTGATAGACACACCATCAGGTTCTGAAACTGCATATGCAATGGCTCCAAACAGTTCTTCCATGTGATTATGATCAAAGAAATGGACTTTTAAAGTTATTTTGCTAATAAAAACCAATAACCTACTATCACCTTTGGTGACATCTGCTGAAAGTTATTCTTCAGGAGTATTCAAATGTCCTAAAATTTGTCTCCGTTGTCCTATATCTTCCTGCTTGATAGATTGCTTCCCTCCAAAAGGGACTGAAAGGTTCTGCTAGGCAAGAAAAATGTGAATGGCAGTAGCAAGTAAAAGCAAGGGTATTGTTTCTCTTTTAATGACTGACTATATTAAAGACCCCGGTTCTCTCTTCTGGACAATCATTAACTGTTCAGAAGTGTCCTCCTATTCAGCTCTCACTGCTTAGCTTACTAATGTATGTTTTAAAAGTCTTCATTATTTTTTAACTGTCTCAAAATGGCATCAGCAAGAGAATGTGAGTAAATTAAAGTTGCTTTCAGTAAGCTTTAAGATCCAGAGCAGAGTGACACAGTGGAGCTCCATTTTCTCCAAAGCAGCTGTGATGCTCACCTGCCTGCATGTCAGCCTGCATCATTTTACTATGCTCATACATGGCCAAGTTTTATCAGAGGTTCCTACCACGGTGTATGTGATCAGGCAGAAGCAGCAGAAGCCTGTCTTTTGAAACTCGTGCAGTGCAGATTTAAAGGTATGCTGACCGTGCAAACTCACAGGTTTTGTTTGCAGCAACAGCCAACAATAATGTTGCAAGCAAATGCCCACAAAGTTTTTCTGGGGTTGGGGATTTATGTATTTATTTTCCCATATTCTTTTCAATTGGTATATATTATGTCTTTGGAAACAATTAATTCAGAAAAATAATTGGAACTACTGGTCATTATAAAAATGTATTATTTTAAATGTGAGCTCTCATGAGTTTAAAAGCTAAAGTTCCTCAAAATTACAACTCATTTCCACCTGGATAAACAGAAATGCACAAAACAGACTAACTTGTAGGGAGCATGTGGTCATGAGCCTGCAGGTCTTCCCTAATGGCACATTTATGTCTCGCATTGACTCAGAAGACCTATAGGCACAATTTGGCCTGTTATCTGAGGAAGTTAGATCCTCAAAAACAGATTCACAATTATCAAATAACAGAATCTGTTAGTTCTGCTGCCTTTTGTGTAATAACAGATCTCCATGGAAATAGGATTACAGGAGAAACTGTATTAGATTAGAGTTCATCTGGCTCAATTTCCTGTCTCTGACAATAGCCACTACTTGAGAGGAGGGTGACACAAATAGAATATTAGACATATTTATTTTTCCTCTAAACATATAGAATCTAACTATATATAAGACCAGTCTACTTCTTGCTTCTTCCTTTTACTTTCCTCTTGTGTCTCTGTTTCTTGAAGTGTGATATTCTCTGAATTTTAAACTTAATTGGGGAATTTGTTGAACGCTTTAACTATGTCTGAATCATACAGGATTGGTAATTGGTGTCTGGAGCGTAAAAACTTGGCACAGTGAATTTCTCAAGGATTGAGATTTGTCTACTTACTTGGAGTGCTGTTCCAGATACAGTGCCCAACACACGCATAATATTGATAACTTGGATCTGCAGGGTAGTAACACATGAAATATCACAAAGACATCATGTACAAATAAGGAGACAATAGTCTTTCAATAAACTAAATCCAGGACCAATAATACTATAATCTGTATACAAGAGAGATGCCACCCATCTTGTATACTGAAGAACATGAACACATTTCCTGAACATAGCAGCTCATGCTACCTGATAAGCCACACCTCAAAACCTCTCTCACAGTCCCTTTTATATCTGGCCCCTGATCTTTGTTTGTGACTGATGGTTGTGAACTAATCAGTATGAAGTGCCAGCAAGAAGGTCAGTAAAAGCTATACACCTTGTTTGTGTTGCAAAGAACTGCTTGACTTATTTTCGAACCGCAAGTTATACTAGGCAGTAAAAAACACTTTCCATTGCATAGTGACCCTCAGAGCTCCAGGCAAACCTTCTTCCCTCCAAGAAACAAAAGGTAGTCTTTGTATTTTTTACCATAATTTTGGGGTTTTCTTTCTTCCATGGAAAAAACATGTGAAAAAGACTGTGGCTGGATCTGTCGTTGTGTAAGATATACAAAACTGAGTATTTTTTCTTGTGGGATACTATAGCATGCATTTAACACAAATTATACAGAATGCTTTACACTTTGCGCTTTCATTACAACCTCATTGATTACTGTTTTAATACAGAAGAATGAGACCATGATGTACATGTTGGGAGCTCTAGTATGACTTAGATGCCTGAGCAGCAAAGTGGTTAATTGTATGCAGCAGAGCATCTTACAGGCTGCAAAAGGATGTTGTTGAATAACTACAAAATAGTAACTTAGAAGACCTAGTGACAAATCATTATTAACTTTTGGCCTCAGACTTAGGAAACAGGGCATCTGCTTATGGATTTGGTTTTGTCCTCCCTACATAAAGCCTCTAGATCCAACACAGTGATGTTTTTTCTTACCAGTGCATTTGTTTCTTTCTTGGTAAATATTTTAATGCAATGTGTAGCTAATGTTTTAAAGATCAGTCATTAAAGAGACAAATTTTAATTCTAGACTTCCACGGTCTTATTAGGATTATAATGAATTAAACCATAATAAAAAGCAACCTGATTAAGGTTATTAAGAGGTAATATCATCTTTAAGCCATAACTCTCTTGAAGAAGGCTCATGAAAGGAGGAGTGGCTGTCATGTGAGAGGTCTGCAGTTTGATTAAAAGCATGAAAAAGAGCCACAAATACTTTCCCACCTGGAAGGATAAGACAAAGGTTTACTGTCACTGAGTGTGTCAAAAAGTCTTTATCTTCTGTGTAGCTTAGGCTTGAGAATGTCCAATTAATTATTTCATGTCCAGCTATGAATAAAATAGAGAGAAATTTCTTCAGTTGTTTTAATATTATCAAATGTTTGTTATGAAGACTATTAACACATCATAAATGAGAAGCTTTTAAACTGAGAAAGAGGAAGCTGGTTATTGTTTGCTAGATTTCTCCAGAATCCTTGTATGGCAGTGAATCAATGGGAAATAAGTGAAAATTCACCAAACTAGCCATTTTGCTGTGCATGCAGAGAGTCAGCATCCCTTAGAAGCCTCATAATGTCTCATCCATTTATAGAGCTTGCCAAATAAACTGTAATGTCAGTCCTGAAGCAGTTTTCATGAGACCACAGTTCCATGAACCTGAAATTTTTACTGCTGACAGAAAGATTCTTGTAGAAGTGTTACTAAGAAGCCACCTTTCCTGCAGCATCCCTGGTCCTGCTGCCATCCCTATCTCAGTGCCTTCACCTGCCTGGCTGTGTCACAGGGTAGGCACACCAATCGGGCTCTGTCCATGATTTTCAGCATACTGCGGAGTTTCCCATTAAACACCCTGTGCTGCAGGGACTTTTTCCTCTGAGTTCCTCTGCATGGGCTGGAGTAAGGTGATTTCTTCAGTGAAATGTAGGATTTTGTAGGGAAGCCTTCTTAACTTTTTCTACATTTTTTTCTTATGTATATATATGATGCCACAATGCAGCTATTGCCAAAATTCAGCTTCAGGACAGGTTCCTGAAACATTTTCATCCTCTGACTCTTCTCTCTCTATTTACAATTATCCTTGATAAAATACCAGAAGAATTAAACATTTACTGGACACTTCTCACCCCACCCCACTGTTCCAAACCTCTCCTTTTCTGTTTACATGTCCTTATCTATGTTTGTATTTTCTGTTGCAGGCCAATTGTATGAGTTGAGAATTGTGAAACACAGAAATGATGCATTCTCTTTGGGGAGTGAGTAGAAATGTAAGTTGAGTCTTTTCTCTTTTTTCCCCTTCTTTTTTCTTTTATGCTCTTATCAGAGCAGCTCACCCTCTCCATCCATTTATAGCTTCAACTGGCAATGTTTGCTGAAGCTGAAATGCAAGCAATATATTCACTCCTCTTCCTAAAGACTTGAAGCGTTTGTCCCAACATCCTAGACACTAGTTTGACAAGAATATCAAAGCATTTAAAAAAAAAGTCACTTTTAAAATATGCTTCCAAAAGGGCTAACTACTTTTTACCTGTGTTAATGTGGGATATGGATAGAGACAGAAAAGCGGTCTTAGCAGAAGTTACGACCAGTCTGTGAGACTTAAAAGTAGTATCTGATATCTTATGCATTGTGCTTGACCAGTTGTGCCACATCTTATCTGAAGGAGAAAAATCACTTTCTGACTCTCAAGGAGTGTCATTTTATGCCCCGGTGCATGAGAAAGCTCTACTGTTATTTGCTTAAAGGAGTCCTTTTTTCCCCCCAGTCTTCCACTTAATCAGTTGAAATTAAGTATTTTCTGGTGTGCCCAGTAGCTGAAGAGTACCTGGCCTTGCGTCTGGCACCATCAGTGCATTCTGTGTAATTGCAGTGCTTTATCCTGTTTATGAAAATGTTTAATGCTTTTACCTGCTGAGGGTAGCATCCAGGCATGCTACTTTTATGCTTTAAATATAGACACCAAAAGGACTCACAAAAATGAAAATGTACTTTATTGTAAGCATGACAGCAGCAGGTTATAAAACTTCATCTTAACCCTCAGTAGTGGTGTGCTGCCATAGCTGTAGGAAAGGCTGTGCAATGGTAGGGGAGCCATGATGTTCTTCTACCTGTGCTTCTGTCACTCGGATATTTACACCATAGATGACTAGTCCTCTTGGGTATTCTGCAGCTGTCTAGGCAACATGTCTGATTGCTATGGACTGATCATGTGTTCTTTCAGCAGCATTAATCACATGAATTACTAACTTTAGCCATGAAACTTTTTAGCTGATTGCAGAACTCTGTTATATCCCATAATAAAATGGGTATATTAAACCAAGCCTTAAAACAACTGCCTCATTCAAAATTCAGTCATAGACTTTCAGGTAATTTCTTTTTTTTTTTTTTAATTTTAATTTTTATTTTTTACAAATTAACTTGAAAACGCTGCTGGCACAAATAATGTTGAGAATGTACATTTCCCTTGCTGTGGGCTAAAACTTTAGTCCAGTCAACTGTGCCTGTGCAGGATGTACATTCAGAGAGGTGAAGCGAAGCAGAAATGCCTTGTGCCTGCAGCTCTCGGAGATACCTAGTGCCTATGCACACTGGGAATGTTTGGCTGGTGATGAGAAAGCACTCTAGTGGAATGTCCCAGGTTGTTAGCCCCTTCCTCTCCCTTCAGGTTGGTGCAGGGTATAAATTGAGAGGCTTCCTTGATCCTCAACGTCTTTTGAATGTAACTGAGTTGTCTTTTTTTTTTTTTTTTTTTTTTGCCTAGCTGCTGGTTTTGCTCTGAACACACCGGTCAGGAGAAATCTGTAGAAGAGAATGGAGGAGGGGACTTCTGCACATCTGAAGCTGCTGCCTCTTGGTGAGAGATTTAATATATGTAGATACATGTGGATAGATAATTCAGGCTTAATAGGAGGACTAGAAATGTATCTATTTTTCTTGCAGTTTAGTTAGGTAAAAGGCACATGATACTCATAAGTAAAAAACAGAGTAAGGAAAGCAAAAATGTTTCAGAAAAGTCAAGATAAAAAAGCAGCAAGAAAACCAGTAAATTTTAATAAATTTAGCTTAGTGTTGATAAATATAGCCTAAGAAGAAATAATTCGAGCTACCCAAATACATGGCTGCTGTCACTTCAGAGAATAGCCAAGTCTTATACTGGATGGTTCAATGAAGCTCTCTGTTCTGTGTGGAGCAAGGGTCAATAAAGCAAACAAACTGTTAGGTTGCAAAAGGATTGGGAGAAAAATAATGCCAAAAATCTTATAATGCCATTAAATAAACCAGTGGCATGCCCTATCCTGGTGTACTGTATTCAGTTGTGGTTATCCTGTCTTGAAGAGAATTTATCAGAAACAAATGAAGTATTGAGATGGGCAATGTAAATAATTAGAAGTGTGAAAAGCTGAAGAGTTAAACTGGAGTTAAAAATTACTGGAGAGTTAAAAAATATTTCAACGAGAGAGAAGATGGCTTAGATGGGCCATTAGTGATAACATCTACACTGTATGTAGGAGAGGTTATTTATTTAGAAAGGCAAAAAGCAAAGAATAAGTGCAATCAAGTTGATTATTTTTGCAATATATAATTCTCCTCTGGAACACACTGCCACTAAGCATATCATCTGTGTTGCAGTCTATAGGATTTAAGGGATTTTTGCAGTTACAAACTGCCCCAAGAGTGAACATTAGCTAAATTGCAAATGAGAAACTTAAGAAGAAAACTTTCTTATGAACAGGTTATTTCATAAATGCTTACTACAGGGCTTCTGATGCCTCTTCCTGAAGTACATCTAGTACAGACTACTGTCAGACAGGATATCTGAGAAAACGGACCACGGCTCTGATCCAGAGTGTCAATACCTATGTTGAATCAATGATATAGAGATGAAGGGTTCGATATCCCATTATCAGTCTCTCGAACCATCTAATTCTCCTCCTCTTCCTCATTCAGGTATTGATTAAATTAAATGCAGCAAGGTAAATGGGGGACAGGAAAGAAATACCTTATCTTAACACAGCTCTTAGTCTATGTGCTTTAGTCTGCATTATAAAGAGATGGTAGCTCCAAACTATCTGTAAACTAATTTTATACACAACAGCCTATCCACACAAAGATGCCACTATTTGGTTATTATTTTAAATGCCATTTAACATTGTATTATTTGTAGACATATGAGTATGCATTTGCTGCTCATTACATTCTGTAGTTCTGGGACAAAACTAGGTACAAAGAGACTGAGAAGGGCAAACCCCTACCATTCATCTGTACACATGTGCCATGCTGACTGCTGCATGTTGTGGAAAGATTCTCTGTAGATTCACCAATCTGAAGGAAATAATGAGCTTAAAGCAGTGAAACCTCTGAAAACAGTTGGCAGTTAGATAATGATGGATATGCTACAGAATCCAGAGATCTTGGTGGTGGAGGATGAATGATGCATATAATGAAAAGAAGGCTAAAGCTGATCACCTTCCCTGTTAGTATAAACACGTAAAATGCAATTCACTGTGATGGTGGTGGTGGTGCATTGCATAATAAATTCTGTGTCTGGATCATAAAGGCAATTTTTTATGATAGAAAAGTTTAATAGAAAATGTATGTAAATGAGCATAACTTGCCAATTGATGCTTTTTGAGTAGAGTGTTAGAGGAGAAAATAATTTCTTCTCTAGCACATTTGCAAGTTGAGCTGAAAAATGTGGGTGAGTTTTCCACTTTCCAATTTTGCTGGCATTTTCAAACATAGAGGGATAATAGATTAGTTAAGAGCTGTGTTTTATTGCTGTAAAACAGCTTAACATTGTGCAAAATGTTTGAAAGTGCTATGAATGAAAGTTGGTGATGAGGAAAATGTGGTGGAAATTCCTGCTTAACAGTGGAGCAGGAGCCAGCTGGGTCCTGTTCTAAATGTTTTTTGCGGTCCGCATAGGCTCAAAGTGGAGGCTGAGGTCTAGAAGCAAACGTTGTCCCAACAGGGAAGATTTAATAAACAGCTAGAGAGCTTCAGTGGGAAAAAAACATCCAGAAAAAAAATCAACACAATGCTGGATGGTAACATATCAGTGAGAGACAGGAGTGCTCTTGCATTTTCCACAGCTTGCAAAGGTGCTATATGAAAGAAGCAGCCAGGCTGCGTGGGCCGTGCAGTTATATTGGAGGACAAGGGAGTGAATGAGAAAAACAAAACCAAAATAGTCATCATGTAGGCATATTTCTTATAGCAAACAGGGGCAGCTTAGTCCTCAGGGCATGGAGATACTTTGAACTTGATGTCTCTGCTGTATAAGTTTAATTTTAGCTATTCCCAAATGCAATGTTCTCTTAGGATTGTCAGCAGGGACCCAGGCTCTCAAAGCCCTGCTCTTCTTAAGATGAATATGGGGCTTTTGATTCAGATCGTTCATAGTGGAATGTTTTCTTTACGTGGGTTTAACCACTCATGGAAAAAAAGGAGTGAGATATTCTGGTGATAGTGAAGGGCTGTTTTTTCCCATAGTGTTGGCCATGTATTCATCAAATTCAGGGAGATTTTTTGTTGCTGTTGTTGTTGTTATTTTTTAATAATTGAAGTTGAAATATATATATATAATTTTTTTTAAAAAGACAAAAAAAAATCTATCTGTGAGGAAGTTTTAGTAAAGGAGCAGTTTTCCATTCACCATTGTCCATAGAGCTGTGCAAAAGATTTCAACAAAAAATTGGGATTTTTCTGAGCCTGAGTTTTACTATGCAAAACTAAAATTTGATTACATTTCCTAAAATAATTTCTAAGCAAAATTTACACAGCACATACAGCCAAAAATACTGATTAAAAAGTGCCAAATTGACATTTTGAAATATAGCATCTTGAATCAATGATTTGTTTTGACATTTTGATGCAAAATGTAGATATTTTTGTGTGACATTTCCAAAGTATGTTAGGATTTCTTTGGTAACTGTCCTGCGGAAATGTTTAATGATTCAGCAAGGAAATGCTAAACTTCTAGAATTCCTTTGCAGTATAAATTCCACTTTCTGATCAGCTCATATTCATGCCCTTTGAGGAAAAGTTGAGCCTATCAATATAATAGAAATTCATATTCCCACACAAGAAATTTCATTTCAGATTTGACTTTTAGCAATCTCACATAATTATCCTTTTTTGCAGATCGTGTTGAGAAACAGTGGGTGTAGTGTTTTGTCACTTAGAGGGCTTTTTTGAGGTAACAGCAAATTATAGAGAGAAAAAAACATAAAATTTGTATTTTAAGAGAAATGAAAGGAAATTATTCCATTAACCAAAAGTGGAAGCATTTTTTAAATTATTATTTAATCAAATGTTACGTTGCCCCCACTCAGATGCAAGGAAAAAAAGTCACACAAAAGAATTTTATCTATGTCTCAGTGCAATGCATTATGCACTTCTGGATAGTGATTTGATGTACCAGATGCAGAGGCTGTGTTTGGTTTTCTTTAGCTGAATACCAGACTTGTTACTAAATACCAAAGCTGAAGCACTGGTTTTCTGTAACTGTGCATATGCCACATGTAAAAGGTTAGAAACTGCACAACAAAACATTTTTGCAGAAAAGATGGGTTGTCCATCTGAAAGTGTTATGAAGTCTTTGCCCAGGAAGAGATGTATAGTAAAAAAACCCCACATCTCTTAGAAAGTGACCAAAGCAGAGCATGCTGGGATCTCTCAGGGTCTGGTGAGGAGTCAGAGTTTGGCTTTGGCAATGACAAAGGGGCCCACAGGAAAATAGATGATGAATCCTCAGCCATCAGCAAAGGCTGCCTCTAGAAGGACTTTGATGGCCTAAACTGAATCACCCTGACACGTTTCTGGGTTTCAATCCATTTCTTCTCTACAGTTACCTAAATTCACACAAATGAATGAAAGGGGGGGAAAAAAATTGTCCTAAGGTGAATGTTCCTTTGGCAAAAAGAAACAAAACCAAGCCACTTTCCCCCAGTTTTATTTTCAGCTCTTCTCATCAAGGAGTGAATTCTTATTTTTATTCAGATCTATAATATGTTAAAAAAAAAAAAGAAAGGTAAGAACCAATATGAAAGAACAACAAATCTGCTAGAAATCCCCTAGTACTTCTGCTTTGCTGAAATGGTTAATAACAAAAGGGGGAAAAAAAAAGAAAATGAGAGCCTTTATTCTAGAGAGCACACATTTATGCAAAGAGGATGTTTAGCTGGGGGTGAAGAGATGAGGACTTGGCTAGTTATGAACTTGTAGAATAATCATGGGAAAAATGATGAAGTGTTTGTAGTGGTGTAGTAATGACATACGTAAAGCAAATGTGTTATGATTAGATCAAATTGCAAGGAGAAACAAGTGTTGAGAACAATGCAGTGTTCGGTGTGTAAACAACACATCTCTCTCCTTAGCTAGGATTGTTATAAGCAAGCAAGAGTTAAAAATACAAGAGCAATTTTTAGAGGCAACCTCATGACTGGCAATCAGCGCTAATAAGATTCTTTTCCTCTTGCAAGATTCACAGAAAGCCCTCAATCCATGCAGAGCACATTCAAAGACAAGGGACTAAGCACTCCCCTTACAGGTTCATTATCATTCGCAGGTTATCCCAAGCCAAGTGAATCAGGAAAGCAAATGAATTAGTGAGAATTAAGGAGCCTCTGTGGTCTGAACCCTCTCCAAATCTCAGCTAAGATGAAAGGTAGACGCTGATGTCTTGTGTCCCAGGGTTTTCAGAATTGGAGCCCCAGTGCCGAGCTGCTTCCTCCAGAGCCTTGCAGAAATGTGCAGGCAGTTAATGTTGCCTAACGTCTCCTGACCGTGGGTTCAGCCATGTGGGAAAAGTTTTACGAGCCTGCAAAAAACCAAACCCCCTTTCACTCACAATTAATTACAGGAGAGTTGCTATAGCACCTCGCTGTCAATGAGTCCAGTGTAAGCACACTTTCTTCTCATCTTGCTCAGTAATAATCAAAGATACTGGGGTAATGTCTTAGTACTTAATGATATCAAATACAGTAGTTTAAAGACAGATGTACAGCACGTTGAACCACTAACAGTACTGTTTCATTGGAAGCAATATCTTACATTATGGGATTTGTGCCTGATGCGAATCAGGATTTGTAGTGTTTACCTTCTCTATTTTTATTTGTTTGAAATGATACAGTACCTGACAAGCTTTTAATAATATACTTATTTTTAGTTGTTATGATACAGTGATCTTCTCAGAGAAGCTATGGACTTAAAATACAGTAAGTTGAAAATATTTCGAAGGAAAGCAGATTGTTTTTATTAATTACTTGTTGCCACTAATTATATTTAATCACTATAAAGAATACAGTTTAATTAAAGAAGCATGCTATCTAGAAAAAGTATTTGATTTCCAAAGAATAACAGTGTATTATTGCATTTTCAACTAGGGGGAGAAATATTAGTTAAAAATGTGTAGACAGATTTGCATGCATGTGTATTTGTGTGTTTGTATAAATAAAACAATATTGGTTTTGAGGCACCAGAGATTTGGCAGGAAAAAAACCACCATAGAACAACTATTCAAAATCATTTTTCCATTTCTGATAATGGAATTATACTCAAGTAACAATGGTATCTTCTCAGAAACTATCTCTATGTGTGTTTCAAACACCGGTAATTATCTACAATAAAACAGCATTTGGCAAATGATATTAACCAGTGTTTTCACAGTCTAGGTTTGTTTCAACGTTTGCATCAGATATATTTCTGTACCATGATTTTTAATGTCATCTATTTCATAAATGTGAAGAGTTCACTGTGAAATTACATGTTTTTCATAATAATAATGTTTGTTTTTTTTTTTTTTCTTTGTCTTTCCCACCCCCCACCCCCAATGATATTATTCCAGGGCTAGCTCATAGGAAATTAATGGAAAATGAAGGCTGATAACTCTCCACAAGTAACTGAAGTCCTGAATTCACGTTCCAGCGTACATAATTGTTCCTTTAAAAAATCATGTTGGAAAATATTCTAGTTTTTACTTCCCCTCTTCATATAATTCCTGACTTATGACCTCCTATCTACCAGTCAGGCTTGATGTGCACAACTGTATCTCATTTATAATAATCGTGATCTTTACAGAGAGATCGATTAAAATATTATGGTTCTTTTACAATCGGAATGCATATCAAACGAACCCTCACTTATAAAATAAAGCAGAAGCTCGGCCTTTTGCACAGTCTCCTTGGTATGAATAAGATGTTGTAAAAATCTCTTAATATTCAAAGACAGTTAATCATTAAAGAGGCAAATATGTTAATAAGTTTTTATCACAATTGAAAATGCTGTTAGTGGTTCTCTGGATTACAGTGTTCTATATACAGTACATTTAACATGGTTAGCAAAGTGAGACCCTGTTCTGAAATTTTTGGGCTTTCTTGAAAATCACCACCTCCACAATAAAAGGCCATTCAAATAAAATCCAATCTAATTTAAAGAATCATTTTGTTTTTAACATGCATTCTAGTTTTTATAGAAAATATTTCAGAAGCTAGAGAACGTTTTAACCTCTTCTTTCCTTCCACATAAAATTGCTGAATGGAAACCCCCCCCACATTTAAAATAATGTTGAAAACATCTATGTGATGCATCAGCTCTAAACAATTAATTTTCCTTGTAATTCTATTTTTCTTTGGTTTTTTGGTGGTGTTGGGGTTTTTTGGTGTTTTTTTAGGTGGGAGGTTTAGAAATCCCAGCCACTAGATTGCCTGCAAATAAAATACCCTGAGACTCAGAAGAAAGATAAAGGTGAACTGTAGGATGGTGTTAAAATATAGGGGAAAAAAAACCCTCATTCTTAGTTCTTTAACATTGCAATGTGTTAATTTCCTAGTATCTTTTTTTATTTGCACCAAGCCTTGTGAATTTATACATGAAACACGTTTTCCAGTTTTTCCAAATTAGATTAAATTCTTAAATTGGTGTAATTCCTCCCATTCTCTTCCTAAACCTCTATATGGTGAAATTACTTTATTAATTACATTTTTTAATACTGCTCTTGTTTTTCATCAGTTCCCCCTGGGTTAGCTTACAGCTTGCTTTTTAGTCAAATCTATTTGTGTTATGCAAAGAATTAAAAATAGCAGATGCAGGTAAAATCCTTTTGAGAAAGACTTAAATATATAACAGAAGGGGAAAAAAAAACAACAAAATACCAACCTAGAAAACAATTACAAAAATTTCCCAGACAGTATCAGCTTAGAAAGCAAAACACACAATACCATCAAATGTATGTGTGTGTGTCTGTGTGTGTATGGGAAGAGCTTCATAATACAAATATTATTTAAAATGGTGTGAATCTGCGGCAGCCTGCAGCAACAGCAACACCAGCCAGTCCTGCATTAGTGAATCAGCGGGCCCTGCCCTTGTGCTGGCCACAAATGACCAGTGAAATCCCAGAGGCACTCTTGAATTTCTGCATTCTCATTTCATCAGCTGCAAAATATCTGTCACTCACGTCCCACACTGGGCAAAGTGACACCTGCCAGTCTCAAGAACAAGGACAAATTAATGTTCCTCCACCAACTGTGTCTCAGAAATGAGTAGCGAGTGACGGTGTGAGCAATCAACAGCTAGAGTGCATTGTTAAAGTTTGCAACGCGTTTCTGGGCTTTTCTTCCAGACAAGGTAATTTGCAGCAGCTGTTGTCATTTTATGCTGTTACAGAACATGTGTTCTGCTGATTTCCCTCCTAATGAGTCTTTTAAAAATATTTGCAAAATGTGTGCAAAATTGTACTGCCAAGGATGCATGAAACTGCAAAACAAGGTGCTTGATTTAAAACAATGCATGAGAGAGGCAGCACAGTGGCTGCCAGAGGAACATGTAATCCAGGCACTCACCTTATATACTTGATCTTCCTAGAAGTCACTCTGAAACATTTTGGATACTAGATATATAATCTTTAAAAACCCAAAACAACAAAACCCCCACCCATTTCTGATGTCTGTCATCATGTCACATCATGTTATGCAATATTATATCTGCTTGTGATGAGATGCAACATGACAGGATGTAATGCAATGTAACGTATCAAAAAATGTAAATAATCCACTTTTGGGGATTAGATATCTGCTGTCAATTCCTATAGCAGGAGTCTGAACTGAATTTATTGAGGCGGGTGGGAGCTCCACAAACGCCAAATTGTCCACGGTGTTTGCAAACCACCGCACATCACAGTTTACTGCCTCTCCCAATTACTTTTGGATAGGTGGCTCATCTGTGACTTTATTACAATGTTAAATGAAAGTTCTTGTAGTGCACAGTCTTGTGGTTTGATCACTTTGTTAATTAGCAGTGCCTACAGCAATCACTTCAATGATGCCTCACCTTGACGTAAGTAGCAGTTTGTACATTTTTTAAACTGCTCTTTGGAAAATATAATTCACATAGTTTGAACATCCAGAAATATGTATGACATAACTGGGGGAAAAAATACATGGTGCTTTGGGCCAAATAAGTGACTGCTCAAGACAGTGCAGCCTGTTGAGTTTCTCCCTGGGGCTGGAGGTCTTTTTTTTGGTGGCACAGCTGCTGCCAGAGAACCAGGAAAAGTATTCCTTTCTGTTGTGTCCATCTCTGAGTTATTGATCAAAAGCACCTACATTTCAGAATTGCACAGACTCGGAAACCTCATCTCATGGTGGAAGTTCATCAGCACTTTCTCCCTGCTCTGGAGGAGTGGGATCAGGCATCATCATGGTGAGGCACAGCTGGAGGTAGTACCTGTGCCAAAGAGCAGGCTGTGCCATCTGATGTCAGAGGAGCTGATGGGATGGACCATGCAACGAGGACATTGAAAATGGTGTTGAATGTAGATTTACTGCTCTGGGGGTCATCTGGAACAGCAGACAGAGAGCTTTCAACCTGCGGTATTGGGTACCAATGGTTTACCGTCATATAGCTAAGATAAGGGGAAGGAGCTTCTCACCAGCAAACAAAGGGATGCAGGGAGCAGTACCCAGGTCTCCTGGTCCCTCTCCCACCACTGCCCACGTCTCCCTTCCCCTCTGTGCCCACCTTCCTGCTGACTGAATAGCAGCAGCTGCATCCAGCTTAAAATGAACCCATTTGTTTGTCCAGTGACCAGGAGGAAAAAAAAATCCAAGCCAATGTATTTCACCAGCAATTAAGTGTTAATGGATGTTTTAGAACTTGCTTTTTATTTTGTTTCAACAGAAGACAAAAAGCCCCATTGTCTGAAGCTTTGTCTGCAGCACAGCCACTCTGCAAAAATATCTTTTCACCCCTACTACAGCTTCACCCCCTCTACCTTTGACTCAAGCATAGATGAGTGAGCAGCATTTTAAGTACCATGTTTATTCAATGTGCTCTAAGCAAAGTTAGATAATACGATATTTATAAAGCCCCATTCCCTGTATACTTGCGGGTTGACCACCTTGCTAGCACCTATGCTTCCAAACTGATATTAGCAGTGGTGAGGAATGACTGTAAATTTTGCCTCATGTAGACAAGGCTTACAAGGTAAGCTGATAAACCCCCGGCTGCAAACGCATGTCTAGGAATGGAACCTTTTATTTGCTGTCATAGTGATGACTTTTAATTGTCCCAATAAACAAGCTTTTAAAAAGCTTCTAAAACGTTCTCTAATAACACACTTTGGTCTTTAGCCATAGAAATGCAAAAATAATTAGAAATGCCATTGTGTACAGTGCCTTCTGGACTGGGCTGAAGGTGAAGGAGAAAGTATCATGCTATCCTTGTCAGCTGCAAGGGTAATTACTGCTGGCTGAAATTACTCAACATTTGTTTATAAGCTCCCCAGAGCATGCTGTAAATAGATTGTCTGTTATAGTCCAATCACATTAAAACGCTGCTCCTTGCAAACTGCTACCTCCTGTTTTCTGTAAGCTAGACAGAGAAAGCCTGCTGCTCACTTATTGAGCACCAAGCACTGAAGAGCTATGTTTAATGTGATTGTTTTCATTAGCTCTTCTCTGTCTGGTATTACATTTATAGTTTGCTGGGCTTGAAGACTGGCATGTTGCACTGGTTTCATTTGCTGTAGGGAGAATGAATAGCTTTATTTCTGGAGGCCGTGTGCAACAGTTGATGGGAATTTTGGAATAGCAAAAGTGTGGGAATATCTATGGACACTTGCTCTCCTCCTGGGCAATAGTGTTTCTTCCATTTGCCTTTTAAATGCTCCTGCACTGGTTCCAGCTGTGGTTGCATTGCCTAAATTGTCCTTTGAAGGATGAGTAGTATTTTCATAAAAGGTTAGAAAGGATGTATTTTCCTCAGCACTGAATTTCACAGTACAACATTGTTCTGTTCATTATGATCTGAATTGTATGAAATAGTGATACAGCCCCAGACTGTCTGTCTGATTTTCTCTCAGGATGATTTACCACATCACATCACAATAGTCCAGGTATTTCCAATAAATACGGGGCCAAATTCATTGCTGACATATGCAGACACAATTCTATTGCTATTGATAGAGTTCTAGTTGCTCCCACCAAGGAGAACCTGGTCACTAAAGTGAAGATTTAGGGGAAAGAAATAGAATATTGGGAAAAAAAAAACGAGCAAAAAACCAAACAAAACCCCAAGAAAACCAACGCCCCCCCCCCCCAAAAAAAAAAAAAAAAAACAAAAACCCAACCAAACACCTGAAACCCAAATACACTTTCAGGTGCTATATATTTTTTAAAAAGTAAAAGGCTTACAGATCCATTACCCAGTGTCAGGGGAAGAGATTTGTAACTCCTGTTTCACGAGTAATTAATGAGAACAGACACAAAGGGCATTTCATCAGCACTAATTTTTATCTACCACTGATTATTGCCTCCAATCATACTGATTATGTATAAAACAAAGTGTGGAGTATCAGGTTACATTTATTTGAAAAGGCTAGCAACAACAAGCTGCCTTGCATACTTCCATAGCTGAGGAAAAGTCTAGACATTAGTGAATTTGGCTTGATTTTCTTAAAACACAGACACTGCCCTGGTGTAAATCCTCATGGAGGACATTGCAGCTACACCAACTTACACCAGCGACTGAGCTTCCTGGGAAGTAACACAACAAAGCAGCAATGTTAGTGACCAGTAGAGAATTATTAAAGGAGCACAGATAATTGGAAGAAAATAAATGACCTGGGTAAAATAGCTACTATATAATGAACTGCAGGCAAAATCATTGTATGGATACCTTCCAGGCTCACATGTCCTAGGTGCCTTTCTCCCTAATTTTAAGATCTGCACAGAGCTCCTGTTCTCTGTGAACCAGTCAGGAAGGGATAAGAATTGGGGGTTGATATCCACATTTTCTTTTAACTAGTGTCATTGCCAGTGGAAAACTGTCCTTCTGGGAAAGATGCTGGAGCACTAGAAATGATGATTCAATTGCCCATTAAGATAATTCCTGGAAGTACTACTTTCTTGAGGCTGTGTTTCCAGGAATGGCAATCACGGCATCACTGCTCTGACAGTGTGGTAGGTATCTCCAAAAGTGGACACAGCAGGTGAATATTTCCAGTTACTGCAAGTAATACATTGCAGGTTAGATCTCATGGATATCTTTATTTGCAAAAGCTAGACAATGTAGCTTATTGTATTCCTTTGATGATGAATTATACCAATTGTTTTGCAATGAGCAAAAGCTTTTTTGTAATCCAGGTAACATTTTCTGAAATGTTCCTATTACTGCCTTTTGCACTATTAGACAAGCAGCGAATCTTTAAAGAGAAACTTCCTACAGCTAAAAAAGACATTAAGGGGGAAAAAAGCTGGGAGCCATAGTGACAGGTACAACTAAGGCTGTATCCTTCGGTTCCCTGGAAACCAGTCAAACACTATCTCATCTTGCAATGGTTGTGTCTGATCCTCTGCTTCAGACATCTTCCTAATAATGGCAACTACAGAGGTGACTCTCTGCAAATAAGGGCTTACAGCAACTGGACATCCATCACATCTCTCTAGAGCAACATTAGACCACCCTAATGGGTACTCTCGTCTTCATTATGATATTAATTCTCTAAATTTCCAAAGTGATTTCATTTGTAAAATGACAAAGGCTGGCTGCTCAGGAGACAAACTGTTTTCATCCCCCTCCTGCATGCTTATAAAGGCTTGCTGTCTTTAGTCTTTGGGGGAAAAGAAATTTGATAGCATCAGATCTCTTGTGATACACAAGGCTGCCTAACAACTACACCACCTGCCAGCACTGCATGCCTGCCCATCCAGCCTGAAGATTTCTAAAGCAATGGTTGATGAGTAGAGCATAGATGTTGGGTTTGGGCAGAGGGGGGGAAGCTATGCAGGGAGAAAATAGAGGCTGTATAAAATACTCAGTGTGAAAGTGAGGCAGGATTGAGGGTAAGGGTGAGGTCAGAGCCAAGGCTGGAAACTGAATCAATCTGAACAAGGTTGGTTTGGTTAGATTAGGTAAAAGCATGATTTTCTCCCTGGTGTATCAAAGCCTTTGCTGTGGCTACAAATTCACTGACGACCAACCAAAGCAAACTTTTCACAAAAAGACAAATCTTTGCATAGCTCCTGGTCTCATAACTGTTTAGGATTAAATTTAATAGAGATTTAATTAAAAAGGACATCAGCAAAACTATGATATGGCTAATAATTGCCCCAAAATAGTGACTGACTCAAGTGGCTGATAGAACAATAGTGAGGAATCAAGAGGTTCTTTTAAGGGCAATAATAATCATAACCTGACTGGTAAATTTATTTAGAAGCAATTGAAACCGAACAGCACTTAATGCACTGAAAAGTGAACAAACACCAATCTCATTAGGCTTTATGCTGCTTTAAGAGACCACACAAATGGCGTCCTGTAATCTTCCTGATTCTGAAATTCTTTTCATTTGCACTTGTTGAAATCCTCTCTTTGTCCACAGCAGTGACTCACATCAAGAAGTCCAGTTCCTCTTCCCGACGATGACCACCTTCAGTGAGAGGCTGATTTTAGTTGCTCCTGTGAGTATGTCTTTCAATTTCATTCCCTTTGCTCCACTGCTAGGTTTCTTTTGTACCAGCTATTTCTACACTGCCTTTAGTGACAAATCCCAGTATTCGGGGCCAATATTTGATACCAGTGCAGCTGCATGACCCCCGATCTCAGGGCATCCTGCATCTAAACTGTCCTTCAGCTGGCAAGAAGATTGCAAAGCACCTGTGGGGATTGCAGCCCAAAAGCACATCCCCACCTGGCTCATGCACTCCCTCTCGAGGCACAGGGACAATGTGACTGCTCTTTGTAGGTGGTGATGCAGTCAACTCTTGGAGTGACTGTGCTGGGCAGTGTGTCACCTAGGGCGATGTGGGGCTCTGCATCCCATCACTGCTTTTCATCATGCATTTACTACGAACAGGGCTCTTCTTTAAATTTTATAAACCAATCAAACAGTGTTTCCAACTCACACACATGAAAACATTACTGTAAAATCTTGTTTAAGACTAAAGTAATTAGTGACATTAAAAGCATTGAAGAGGATGGCTCTTTTTTTTTTTTTTTCCTTTCGAATTTTCTCTTTCTGGACTTATAAATCTTGCATCTTTTACTGAACAGTCATGCAGCTTCAGCAGGAAACAGACCATGCCCCTATTTTTCAATCTTTACCCACTTACCAAGTGTTCAACAATTGTGGCTTAATCTAGTAGTCAGAGACTAGGCTGGAGCTGTAGATGTGAACCCCCTCATACTGAGAAAGTCACTGAACTGTAGTCACCAGTTTCTGGGTGAGTGCTTTAACCACTGCTATAAAAGATGAGCAGCAGCAACACCACCATCATCCATCTTTAAAAAATAAAGAGTAATCCAGTTGTTCAGCCCTCAAGGAACAAAGTGCCTATGAATCAGAGGATTTTACTGAATGTGACTGAGTTACATCTTAACACTTAACTGAAGACTTTGTGTGCATAACTTTGTTCTACTGGATATACTTTTTTTGGATTATTAGCCTCTCTTCATCATCTCCAAGCAGATTTGAACATCATCTTAACTCAGCATCACCTCAACTCAACATCACCTCAAGTCAACGTATTTTCTGCTAAATATGCTTGGCTTTAGCAGTAAATGTGTACCACAGATTGAAACTGGGTCTTCAACCAGGGTAGCTAAATTTTCGTCACCGCTGTTGAATGTATTTTTGTTTCTAGCCATCATCATGGCTGAATTTTACTGCTATAGTAATCCTGCAGGATGATTGACTACTGTTTCTGTATCTTCTTTTAATATAGATGGAAGATGGAAATGCTCAGCACCTCCTGGTAATATCCCACTTTCTTGTTCTACAGCTTCTTTTTTCCTGCACTTAGTATTTAGCATATAAGTATCTGCACTTAAATATTTGGCATAAAGACATGATGGTCTGAGGTGGACTGGCAGCTGTCCCTACCAGTTATTTATGGTTTTGTTGTGGTTGTTGTAATTTTTTTTTTTTGTTTGTTTGTTTGTTTAACTTTGCATTCCACAGACTCACATTCAAACATGCTGTAAGGAACACTACTGTGATTTCTTATCTCGGAGATAAATTTGGCTCCATGTTGTATGGTTACGATGTTATTGACGCCTCTCTGCCCTCCATATTAAATGACTAATGGAAGATTCTTTGTTGTTTGTTTCTCAGTGTCACATGAATGCAAAAGTATTATTTTGCAGTAAAATATTATTCCTTCCCATCTTGACTAAATACTGTATTTCCCTCTCTTGGATTAATCCATTGCAGTTGCTGTCACTAAAAGTTCTACTAATGCCCCAAAGTCATGCTTTTTAACAAAAATCACAGGTTAAAATCTAGAGGTTTGTGCCAGTTTCACAGAAGTCAGCTAGTATAAATCCACCATGGCACCACTAACTTTGTTTCTGTCTTCCACAATTGCTTTCCCAAAGCTTGACACTCCATCCTAATGTGTCTTTTCTGTGTGTATGACACACTGCATGATTCATTAGGGAAAAAGAAATCCCTTTTCCTAAGGTCTTCCAATGTTCTGTATTACTGCAGCACAGAGATGGAGTAATCATTGCACTGTGTTTAGGCTCTCTGAACTTTATTATGGAAGGAAATAAGCTTCACAAGGGTGAATGCAAACCAACAGTGGTTTGGCTTTTTTTTGGGCGGGGAGTCTGTGAACAAGAGGAGTGTGGCTTTGCTAGGATTCAGTGGGGTGAATGCCACTGTAAAGGGATGGTTGGCTGTTCATTTGTCATGGGGGAAGCCCAGACACATAAGGAGTGCTGTGGCATAGAAATTTTGTTAACTGCATATGACCGCTCTGCTTTCTTATTAGGGGACAGCAGAGCCATGATCACATGACACAGTTCATGCTGCCAGTTATACTCAGAAGGGTTGAACTGATGCTGTCTCTTCCCAGGCTTGAGGGGGAAGTAAAAACCTGGTGCAAATACTATTTAATCTGTTGGCAGGCTCAGTTTCATGAAGGTGAAAATGTGGCTGAAAGCCACTTTTATGTGCTCTCTCCACCCAAACACTACTTTTATTGCTGAGCCTCCAGAAGGCACAGAGCAGCACCTGACCAGTGCTCTGATCTCAGATACCTCTCAAGTAGAAAACAAGTTGTTTGCCACTTTCTTCTCTTGTCAAATAGAACCAATACACATACTCAATATACCTATCTTGAGAATTATTGATGACTCTCACTTTCTCTGCAAACAATATATTTTCTGCAGTAACTGTCCAGGTAAATAGGGTTCACTCTGGAAATAGAAGGAGCAGAACCATATGGGAGAGTATAAAAATGAACTGACCTGAACAACAGTTCTGAAAACATTGTAAATTGTTTCTATACCTTGAGAAATGTTCGCACTGGTTAGGATGCCCTTGTTGTTGTGACTTGTTCTCTAATTGTCTGGCATCTTCCAGGGAATAGTTCTGTTCATATGTTAAGTTATGACACAGGGAGATAGTTTGCCAGCTTGATCTGGTCTTTCCTGCATTACCAATAGCTTTCCATTGTGTTCCCATAGAATCCAATACATGAATAAGCTCAAAGTTTGTTCAACTTTGTTCGGTGTTTGTGAGATGTCTGCTTTCAATGCTGTTTGAACTGGGGTGATAGTGGAGAGATGTCACAACTTCAAGGAACTCTGGAGCACAACTATACGCTGCTGGTTTGATGGCAAACTCTTTGCGGTCTTCACGGTGTGAAGGAGAGCCCTGAACCCTCTTATACTTCCCTAGGCAGCTCTGAAGTAATACTTTACTCCCCTCCATGCACATGTATTCTAAGAAGTCACAAATCTATTGCATATACAGCAGCTGTGCAGCATAAGAATCATAGATCCCTATGATATGTCTGTCCATCCCTGTTCTTTCAGAATATTGCCATTCAGGTACATGGGTACACTCAGAAAAACATCTGTTAGCATGCACACTTTACAATGAAAAACAGTGTTCCCACATGAAAAAAAGGTGTTTAGTGTACAAATATACCCCAAATTTGTTGCTTCTATCCTGTACTTGTATTAGCTCTGTATACAATATTTGTTTTCTGCTATTTGGGATGGTAATAACAGGAATTATATCTCCTTCACTAAGCAAGCTTTTTAATATAAATAGGATTTGTATATGCTAATTAATATTGCATTTAATCTACACTGACTACTGGATACTGTAACCCTTAGATGGAAAAGACTGCACAGAGGCTAGTCCCTTCAGATTAGAATTTGTCAGGCATTCACACTGGAGTGATGTTGCCTTTGTAAGAAGGCATCTTTATTCTGCACTTCAAGATGGCAAACAGCTGGGCAGGACATTTTGACCTTGTAAAAACCAATTGCAGTTTTGAAAGCAGGAGCACCTCAGGATAAAACTGTGTTAAATGATAATGACATTTTGCCAGATAGTGCTGAGAATCGCTCTGAGGAGGAGGAAGATGTTTCCATTGACTGTTCATCAATCTTCAGATTGTCTTCAAATGACAAGAGCTCATGTTCCCAACCCAGCATCTGTCTGGTGTGAACATACCCCACGGCCACGGGCAAGCTGGGGGACATGACAAGGCAGGAAGGGCACCACTGGAGCACAAGAGCTCCAGCCATGGAGCTGGCACTCCAGTGCTGAAGCTCGTAGGACATGATACGTGGAGGATACAGTTTGGCCTTCAGCTCTGTGTTCTGAGAAACAATATTATCAGTGTTTGGCTTTGCTGAGCAATTCACACTGCTTTCCAGTGCAGGAAGAGCAGGTTGATAGTAATACTATTTACAATTCATTATGAGAAGATTGCAGAAGATTGTTGAAGACAGGAACCACTGACCTCCTATTTCCCTTTCATCTGCAGGAGTACATTCATAAACGATAGTCCACTTTAAGGACGCTGGAGTGGAGAATTATACTGGGCTGCTGCTTCTACAATCTTCTTTATCTTTTGGGTCAGCAACATCACTAATTGGCACTTGACAGCACTTCCAGATACTCCTTGTGAATCTCATAGTGTGACTGATGGTTGATAACATAAAGAGAAGAATTCTCAGATCCATTTTAGTCTGTCAAAAACTAGATGCTGCACAGCATGTACCACATTTGGCAATTGATAGCACCATGTTTGTTAAGTTTATCTGATTGGAAGAGCTGCAAGCAATGAATAAAGCAGCCAAACTGCATGTGATAACCTCCCCAGAGCAAAACTGCATGGGCTGACAGTTAGCTTCACGCTGGCCATTTTAATATTCTGGATTTTTTAAGTGGAAAATGTTAAAGAAATGTTCACAATTTTGTGAATGCACTTGCCAGACAAAGATATCCCAGCATGTGGTTAGCAGGGTCATTTTTAATGATGCTGAATTTTTTTAATAACTTTTTTACATCCTAAAACAATAGGAATTACATTTGATGCCTCTGCCTGAATGCATTCAAGGGGTGAATTTGGTTTTTAGTAGAACTACTTCAACTTTTCTCTTGATGACCAAAGAAGAATTCAAAATTCAATTAATGGTCTTTGCTATTATATATCTAAACCATAGCTTTTCCTATATACTTTATAAATTAATGTTTTCAGGCCCTTGTTCAATACAAGAAAGATCATATCCCTGCTTTTCAAATTTTCTCAAAATATGTAGGCTGGCATATACAAAGAAAGAGTTACTATCAGCTCTAATGAGTAAAAATGATTTTATTGTACGTGATCAGTAGTGCACACCTTCTTTGGCTCATTTTACAGATTTCAAATAATTTCCTCTGCTGTGGACATCAAGCTTGTTAACAGGATCTTCAACGGAAAGTAAAAAGCTATGTCAGTGCATGCAGTGGACTGGATAGCTCTGACCTGCCATTGAGTGATGGATGTTCTTGTAGCAGCTGGGGAAAATAGCATAACAGAGAGAAATATTAGTATTGTATTGCATATTTTTGTGCAATATAGGCTTTGAATCTTAAATGCCGTAACAGTTCCATGCATTTCAGGTCCGTGTTCCTATGAGTGCATTACATAAATCTGAATTCCGAGTAGTGCTATGCAGACTTCTTCTCTGAACTCTATTATTTATAAGATTAAAACCCCTGAGGTTTCAAATGGCAGGTTTATTGTCAAGTACAATGTACTTTTCATTCTGAATGGACAAAAGCCTTTGAGCTTACCTGAGTCTGCATGGAAACCTGCCTGCCTGCCCTCAGTTCTACCACATGTATTAGTGGAGGCCAATCTTTTCTCCAGGGGTGTGAGACAAGCATCCTGTAGGGCCCTCCACCTGTACCACTGATACATGCCCTGTTGGAGGAGAGCTCTTTCTTTACAAGCATTGGGTGGATGGCCTCCATCCTGGGCTGCATCAGAGCTCAGAAAATGTTATTTGTATAAAAGAGTTATCCACTCAGTTTGACTTCAAGATTTCTTTGCATTACAGCTACAACCAGGTGTTGAACCTTGCAGATGTGCTCATGTTAACAGCCATTCAATGAAAATGTCATGAGATGGCCACAAAGTATTTGCTCTGTGGTTATCTGTTTTCCGATATTTCTAGGCATGGTGAGTCTTTAAAGTCATAAACAGATTTACAGTGTAAACAGGATGAAGGAATTAAAAAGTATTTCTGAGTGGCCTTTCAAATGTTTCTGGTACAGATCTCACATCTGCTCATGCAAGTACAGATCCAAATATCCTAGCAAAATAAACAGCCAGACTATGGTCAGGTATATTCTGAAACTAAGGTTTATAAAGTTTTAGATTGAGGAGGCACAAGAGGCTCCTGAGATGGCTGCTAAAGACCATACTATGAAGCATTTCATCTGAGGCATTTTTAAAGAACCAGAGTTGGTCTTCCAAAGTGTCAAATGTCTTTCAGATGTGCTGGTGTTAATGAAACATATATTCATCAATCTTTAGAGTGGGAGGTTTTTACAGCTGCTTACCATTGCTACATACGCACATAAAAATCTCTTCTGTTGTTCTCAAATCACCGGCATGGGGGGAAAAAAAGGAAATATTTTTTGAACTAAAGAAGAGATCTGTTAGCCTCTTTGACTTGAAGTGCTCCAGCAAACGATCTCAAAAAACTGCTGACCACCCTGCTTGCCACAGTGGGATGTTTTTGCCAAGACCTTTAGTATTAAGGCAGGCATGCAAACAGAAACCAGTTTTGTGAGATCTGGGTAACTAACATTTTGTTAGTTTTTGTAACAAAGACCAGAGCTTTTGGACTTTGGACATAAGAATTAAACAAGTAAGTAATGGTTAATATAAGAAAGGGCATACAGTTCTTGTTTAATGGATTAATAAGAGCAATTAACCTTGTGGTGCATTAACATTTTAGGACTGAAATATTTGTAAGTGGGTTAGTTTTACAAGAAGTGTCCTTGTAAAGGTCAAAGTCAAACTGTATTTTTAAACAATGTTTGAGCTTAAAAGTTTGCATTTGCTGATGTTGTCAGTCCAGCAACATTCGGAATGGCCTAAACTTAGAACCAGAAAAAAATAAATATGGTATGAAATAGATAGCTGATCAATACAATTTGCAAATGCATATGTAAATTATACTGTATGGGACCAGTAAGAATTTATTCAAGAAGTAGAGATGAGGCACTTTTGTTTTAAATGTTACTAGTTCTTTAACTTGTGCTACAATAGACCAGGTTGGAAGAGACCTTCAAGATCATTGCGTCCAACCCATCATCCAACACCATCTAATCAACTAAACCATGGCACCAAGCACCCCATCAAGTCTCCTCCTGAACACCTCCAGTGATGGTAACTCCACCACCTCCCTGGGCAGCCCATTCCAATGGGCGATCACTCTCTCTATGAAGAATTTCTTCCTAACGTCCAGTCTAAACCTCCCTGGCACAGCTTGAGACTGTGTCCTCTTGTTCTGGTGCTGGTTGCCTGGGAGAAGAGACCAACCCCTGCCTGTCTACAACCTCCCTTCAGGTAGTTGTAGAGAGCAGTAAGGTCTCCCCTGAGCCTCCTCTTCTCCAGGCTAAGCAACCCCAGCTCCCTCAGCCCCTCCTCATGGGGCTTGTGCTCCAAACCCCTCCTTTATATTATGCTAACAGCAGTGGTAAGGTTGCTGATTTCAGCATTCAAACATATAAAATGTCTGCATTTGGTCAATCCCACCTGCCCCTTCAGAAGGATGAACCAATTAAAGATCTGGGCTGTGTTTATTAAACAGTCAAGATCTTGATAAATGTACAATTTACAGGTCCTTTGTACAGGCAGAGAAAAAATGATGCATGAACCAGATGGTGAACCAGAGACTGCTGTGAGGATTCTTCCTTGGAAGGTTGGTTTGGAATAAAGGAGTGTAGAGGTAGCATAAGAGGGAATATAACATGGAAGTTCTTTGTTTTGATAAGCAATATATGTGGGTTTTTTTTTCCCCCTGAATTCAGAGTCATGGATGACACTGCTTTGAAACATATTTTACTCTGTCTTTTGAGTCTTCAGTTTGTTGGATGGAGCAATTTCTGAGAACTCTTCACAGCTGAGGAGTCTGTCAGATGTGGCATGTATGTGACTTGGCGTCTCATACTTCTCCCTTCTCTCCTATGGGTCAATGGGATCAAGCTCTTGGATTTAACAGATACTTTCTAGCTGAGTACAAATAAGGTATCAGTCCTTACGTTGCTTACAAGTTTCCTGTCTATCCTCTTCCTCCCCATCTGCCTGAAGGAAATAGAAGATCACAGCAATGATTCTGGGATGAACAGAGCATATGCAGGACTTCACCCTTCCCTCCCCCTCCTGTCTTCAGTTTTTTCTTTTCTTACTTGAATTGTCATGTTTTTTACAGAAATTATAATCTCTTGAGGGCAGAAGCTATGTTTTATGTGGATACAGTGACAGTGTAGAAAGCCAGGGAAGAATTAGGATGCTATTTTTTACGTGAATAGCTTGCTGACATTTAGTTTCCAGTTCTTTAATCACTGTGTCCATCTCTTTTCTGTGAGACTAGTCCACAATGGTTGTAAGGCTGCTAGTGGAAATCCAAAGTTGAAGTCTGTTTAACCTGTGTTTTGGGATACTGCTGATATTGTAGGTTTCAGAATGGGTATTAGACCTAGTAAAGATCTGGAAGATGAGCCAATTACTTTCTTCACAGGCTTAAGCTGTTCTCTTGACTTCTCAGAATAATTTTTATATGTGTACAGCATCATGTCAAAAAAGTCACGGAGATGCCTGAAGGAGAGATGCACAGAGAATGGAGCCTGTCGCAAATGGTGGGGAAACCCCATAATCAATAAAAGAATAAAATAGGCAGTCTTGGAAAGCAACAAGGTGTGTGGAGGGGTTGTCTAGCAAAGAGGCAATTCAAGTATGCTCTCTGATGAGTTCTACAAAAGGCAAAAGTGGTTTAAAAGGAGTTCCATTAAAGACCTAATCCACTTATTGAAAATAAGACTTTTTTGATAGCTTCCAATGGCATCTCTTTGAAGACAAGCTTGAAGAACTTGGCTTTACTTGCACTACAATTAGTATGTCATCACTGCATATTCTTTAATAATTGTTGAAAATCAAACCATTGAAAAACAGGTTTGTTAAAAATTTAATATTGGTAAAAATAAAAACATAATGTCATAAAAAATTGTGATCTAAGATTCCCCAAACTATCACAGAAATGTTAAGATTATAGTTGAACATTTTCACTTTGTTATTTGGGAATTCTTTACATTCTTTTCCCTCCTTACCCCTCTGTCTGTGTATTTTACTCCTTTTTTTCTGTGTGCCCAAACACTGACTTATGGAAAATAAATTTCTTAGATCAAAAAAGAAAATCTGGGATTCCTTTTTTTTTTTTTTTTTTTTTTTTTTTTTTTTTTCCCCCCAACAGTGCAACTTGACATGACATGACCATCCCAAAATGTAGGAAATCAGAGTTTGAATTCCAACCTGGATAGTTTATCAAGTCCTTGATATCACATAACACCAAAAGCACTTCAGAAGACAATGGTGAAATAATGACTTCTCTAAAATTCATAGGACGTGGGTGGAAGAAAGTACAGGGGGAAAAAATCAGGTCCCCTGTAGGAAGCTCAGTAACAAGCTTTCCCAGATTGTACTGGCAGTTAGGAGATATCACAGAATCACCAAGGTTGGAAGAGATCTCAAAGATCATCCAGTCCAACCTGTCACCACAGACCTCATGACTAAACCATGGCACCAGGTGCCACGTCCAATCCCCTCTTGAACACCTCCAGGGATGGTGACTCTACCACCTCCCTGGGCAGCCCATTCCAATGGCCAACAACTCTCTCTGTGAAGAACTTTCTCCTCACCTCAAGCTTAAACTTCCCCTGGCACAGCTTGAGACTGTGTCCTCTTGTTCTGGTGCTGGTTGCCTGGGAGAAGAGGCCAACCCCCTCCTGGCTGAAACCACCCTTCAGGCAGTTGTAGACAGCAGAGGTCCATCAGTTTTCAGAAAGAAGCACATTGTCTGTCTTTTGTTTGTGAGCCTCTTTGTGTATTTTTTCACCAGAGCAGGCAGATACACTTATCTAAACAGAAACAGCTACATCTTAAAAGCTAGTCTAATTTCAAATTATTTTGTACCCACAACAAAGGCAAAGAACAACATTGTCTCCTGGCATGTTTTTGGTATGTGAATAATGAAGCACCTGAAAGGAAATAGTGAGTTCATGACCATTGTCTAATAGCAAGCAAAATATTCAGCAGACTTCCTTTGATGGCAGTTTGTTTATTGGCAGTGAAACTTGTAGGCAGGGGATCGGCAGTAAGTGGTAGATCAGCATTTGACATCTGAGAATTTGTTATTGATGAAGGAATCTACTCATTTTCCTAAAGAAAGAGGCTCACCAGTGAACCTGTCTCTGTGATAAAAGGAATTTTCTCACTATTACCAGCATACCCTGAAAAAAATTGCTTTCAAAGCACAGTTCTGAGGATGGAGACTGACCTTATTTAGAGACACTTGTTCTGCCCTGCTGAATTCCAAGCAATCTGCCTTGGCAAGTCCAGAAGACCATGTCCCAGTAAGGTCCTCTGAGAACCACTAAAAACATTGGAACAATTGAGAACATTTCAGACCTAACTAAGTAGGGGTTTATCATTCTAGACTCCTTTCTCAAATGGTCAGCATTCCTGATTTTTATACCATTTTATAATGAAACCTGCTGTTAGAGCCACACCATGTTCCTGTTCAAAGCTTTGAAGATGGTTAGCATAAGCAAATAACCCAACCTATTTTTGAGTCTCCTGTTTAGATGCCTCTCTGTCTCGTCTTCCTAACCTCTCCTACTCCCCACAGACACTGCTAGTCAATCTGGAGATCAAAGATTTTGCAGTTTCATTTTTGCACGCTTTGTCTTTCCACCTAATTAAACTGGCTTTTAAAAGTAAATGTAACAATACCACTGAAGCAGTTATTGAAATAAAACTGTGCTACACTGATTGTGTGAAAAATGGTCCTGTCCCTTGCACAGCAAATGTTCAGAATGGTAATACTAATGAAAGCAATTGTTACAGGCTACCTAAAACCAAAACAATACAAAAAAGAACTCCAACTAAGCTGAGGAAATGCAATTTCTAAAGACAAATGCAATACTAAGAAAGCATTTCATGTCCCTAGTTGGGGAGGGGGTTATGGGGATGGTGGTATTCACACAGGTTTGTGGGCAAAAGGGACATCTCAGTCCTGTAACTATAGCTAAGATTAATTCTCTGGTATTATTTTTTGAGGGTTGGTATAATTTTCAGCAGTGTTGTCTGCCTTTAAAGGGCAGCAGAAAGTGCTCCAGCATAGGTACAGCTTTACCATGTACTTGACTATGTCCAGAATATCACAGGACAAAAGTAAAATAAGTGCCTTTGAAGAGTCTCAGGTGTCAACCTCATGATATTGGGGAAGCTGCTTTGGACCCACTGTCTCAGAATCTACAGGCCATGGTGTCTGTAGCTGCTGTAGCCCACCTGGGGCATGAATGAGGATGTCTTTGGTTCTGAGCTCAGTATTTATCCCTGAATTTTCAACAGAAAATTCAGATCTGAGATGATTTCAGAAATATCAAACTAAGTTAATATTATTATCCTGTTATATTAGACAGATCACATTATTAGTTAGTTCTTCAATTAGAATTGATCATGGAATAATAAAATAGTTTTGGTTGGAAACCTTTAATATCGTTGAGTCCAACCATTTTCTAATTCTGCTAAACCACATCCCTTAGCACCACATCTTTTAAACCTTTCCAGGGATGGTGCTTCAACCACCTCCCTGGAGATCCTATTGCAGTGTTTGATAACCTTTTCAGTGAAGAATTTTCTTCTAATACCCAATGCAAACCTCCCCTGGTGCAACTCAAGGCCATTTCCTCTTGTCCTGTTGCTTGTTACTGAGGAGAACACATCAGCATCCACCTCACTACAACCTCCTTTCAGGTAGTTGCAGAGTTCCCTCCTTAGCCTTCTTTTCTCCAGACTAAACAACCCCAGTTCCTTCAACGGCTCCTCATAAGACCTGTTCTCCCTATTTGTTGTGTGACTGAACAGCAATAAAGATTTCAGAAATATGATGCAGCTGTATATTTGCAGCAAATGGAGCACCTGTGTTTATTACAAAACTGCACAAAGCTCTATCTGCATAGATACTTGTCAGTCAAACAGATGTCCCTATATTAATTCTCTTTTTCTAATTGGAAAATGGAGGTGAGGTGGCATTTATATCGTGACTGTTATGTGATTGGTGTACGTCTGGTCTGAAGAAGCAACACAACACACCCCCTTTGTAAACAGAAAACAAACAAGTGAAAAAGTTGAGTCACGTATCTCTACGTGTTCGTTTAATGAACAGCGAGTGCAAAATTCACTGGAATATTGGTTGTGTTGGAGACCTAATTATGGTACAGGTCTGTTGCCTATTTTGGATAACATTGGTGCATTTATATATTTTCCTACTGTTGTATATAAATATATGCACAGATATGTAATGCATAAATATATAATGTATAAGCATATAATGTATACCGTACATGCATTTTGGTCAGTAATTACTGCATTTAGCTTCTAGCTTTAGCATTTTATTTACATTTTCATTAAAAATAAATAAAATTTAAAAAAAAAAAAAGTACCACCCACAGTAAAATAACATCTGCCCCGAGATTCAGAGACAATCTTAAGGAAACACATACTTAATGCAAAAATTAAACCAAATACTAAGAGTATCAAAAAAGGTGCTTGAAGACAATGTATCCAGCTTTTTTTTTTTTTTTTTCTTAGCACTGAAGGTCCAGACAGACAGATTATGAACCTTTATGGATATGTCCTGTTTTGTAAAAGCAACCAACACAAGCTCAAACTAATTTTTAAAACTGGACTTCTCTGACTAATAATTAGATTATCAAATGACGGTTGTAATTTTATTCAGTTAGCTTCTCAATTTTATTTTTTTTTAAATGTTGTTGTGTCTTTTAAATAATGAAGCAAATAAATTCATGTATGCAAGTGTGCCACAATTTTGCAACTGCCATAGATTCTACAATTGCCACATTAGCAGGTCCATGAATTTCAAGCTTTTGCTTTGGTAGAAATGAACTGGTAACAGGAGAAACT
>CM066587.1:19837500-19925000 GCA_033816785.1 Picus viridis | reverse complement strand
CACTGGTTAATTAGACAAGCCAGGTTCTGGAAACACTATGGTTTTTTTTCTGCCTCAAAGAGACTTTATCTGCCCAAAAAGAGCCAAGTAAGGATTTCTAAAAGCAAACATAGACCTCTCAGCCAATCACATGCTGAAGCCTTGGTTCTTCTACCCCATGACAGGAGAATTACAAAAAGCAGGGCAGTCTCTGCTACTTTTTTAGCTTCTGCTTCTACAAGCATCCCAGGGGCTTCCTTCTCCATGCTAGCAGAATTTTGTGCCAGAAAATGGACTCTCAAAATCTGTATCTGCAGATATAGTGTGCAGTTCAAAATTTGAATTATCTTTCTCCATCTCTGGGCTGGCTAGTCTGAAAGGCTAACGTGACTTTGCTAGCAGAAGGCTACAATGGATCTCCTGATCGCTTCTGTGTGGGCAGCACCTACTTCCAAAAATAACTTGCCTTTTCTTCTATTAATTAACATAGTTGTAATTGCAGTGTTCTGCTTAGAGTGAGAAACCTCATAATCTGACGTTTGCCAGACCTTGCTCACAAGGGCTGGATATGCCAGGCATTTTCAGCTCTTCTGAAAACAAAGCACTTTGTGCAACATAATACCCAGGGCAAAACCACTGTACTCCCCACGGAAGACAGAAGCCCACCCGCTGGCAGAGGAGTTGCGAGCTCAAGTTTCCCAAACATCTTGTATGTAAGTGTCTGTCAGTGCCATGTAGAAGAACGCTGGGCTCACGAAGAGGTGTGCCTGGGAGAAGGTAGACAAACAAATCCCAAACAACAAGCAGGAACCTCATTGCTTTAAATATCCAAAAGAGGTGCTCAGCACAGCACTGCTGGGGCATCTACCATCTGAGTCAGGGATTCCTCCATGAAGACTCACCACACCATCAAAATAGTCAAAACACAGAAAACTCTCTGAAGGATTATGATGGACATAGTAAAGAAAAATCTTGCTTACAGGCCTTGGGAGACGTCACAGTGATCACTGCAGGTCTTAAGAAGGGCACAGGCAGAGTGGGTCCTGCCTGAGGGCAGGGCGATGGTCTAGAGGACCTCTTGGAGTTTATTCCAGCTCTGTTTGGTAGAGTGCTTTGTTAAGACCAGACTCTGAGCTACTGAATGAAGAGTTTGTATAATCCAGATGCTGCAAAATGAGTGACAAATTGAGGGCAGAAATATATTGCACTTTTTCAAACAATGGAACAGTTTATCTAGGAATGGCCTGTGTTTTATTTTGCCTGATGTCTAAATCAGGATTAGATGGCATGTTGATAGTTATGTCATAGCTCAACATAGTCATGAGCTTGACAGGGAGATACATCAGAGGATCACCTGTTATGTACTGTTTTGGTTTAATTTTGACCTTCAGGTGGATTTTTTGGACAAATTAATGAATTACTGATAATAGGACCATGACAAGATTGTAGCAGAGTCAGAGGGGTCAGAGTGGCTGGAGAGTGGCCAGGCAGAAAGGGACCTGGGGGTAGTGATTGACAGTAGGCCGAACATGAACCAACAGTGTGCCCAGGTGGCCAAGAGGGTCGATGGCATCCTGGCCTACATCAGGAACAGTGTGGCCAGCAGGAGCAGGGAGGTCATTCTCCCCCGTACACAGCACTGGTTAGGCCACACCTTGAGTCCTGTGTCAAGTTCTGGGCTCAGTTTAGGAAAGATGTTGAGTTGCTGGAACATGTCCAGAAAAGGGCAACAAAGCTGGGGAGGGGTCTGGAGCACAAGCCCTATGAGGAGAGGCTGAGGGAGCTGGGGTTGCTTAGCCTGGAGAAGAGGAGGCTCAGGGAGACCTTATTGCTGTCTACAACTACCTGAAGGGAGGTTGTAGACAGGTGGGGGCTGGTCTCCTCTCCCAGGCAACCAGTACCAGAACAAGAGGACACAGTCTCAAGCTGTGCCAAGGGAGGTTTAGCCTGGATGTTAGGAAGAACTTCTTCATAGAAAGAGTGATTGCCCATTGGAATGGGCTGCCCAGGGAAGTGGTGGAGTTGCCATCACTGGAGGTATTTAGGAGGAGACTGGATGGGGTGCTTGGTGCCATGGTTTAGTTGATTAGATGGTGTTGGATGATGGGTTGGACATGATGATCTTGAAGGTCTCTTCCAACCTGGTTTATTCTATTCCATTCTATTCTAAAAAGACACTGTATTAGCTGGACTGCAGAAGCCAACTTGCCTTTGCTACAGAATGCAAAAAAGCACAGGAAAATTGACTGAGAAGAAAATCTTCCTTTCCTACATGTTACTCTTAAACTGATGGACTGTAACTGGAAAGGGTGCTGTCCCAGATGCAGAGTAAAGGCATGTCTTTCAGGGACATGCTTCAATAATTATGCCAAACAGAGTAAGCATCTAGCAAAACAAAACAAACCAAAAAAGCCAAATCCCCATATTTCAGCCATAGCTGGTGCCTAATGTGAATGCCTGGAATGTTGACAAGAACAGAATCTATGCTGCAGTCATCCCAGTTTCTTTCCTTGGTCATTTACCGTCAGTCACATTTACCATGGCAAATGGCTGCTATTTGCCATGGTAAATGAGTGAGAGAAGAATTTGTAAGGGCATAAAAATCATTGATGTACATGTTATGTGTGGTGAATGGCTGGGGAGGAGGAAGCACATTCTCTGGTGTCGCCCCACAAAAAAATAATGGCCCAGCCTTGACAAGTGAATCAAACTATTTAAAGGCTTAGTCCAGAATATTAACAAATTCAGTGGCAATATATGTGAGTGCATCTTGGTACATAACATACACAATTTTATTGTCTGTGTATTAAAAGCTATACTGTGCCAAATAATGGTCCAAAGTATGTCACATCAATCTCAAGGAAATTATGAAGTTACCCTGATTATGCTGCTGTCTATGCAAAGTGCAAAAAATAATTTCACTCTTTTCCATTGAACAGAAACCTTTAGGACCATGTTAAACCAAATTGCAAAATATCTGGGTTAAATTATTGTTGCTGGTCTTGCAGAGTCATCAGAGATAATGTACTGTCTCATAGCTGCTACAGGAAGATATTTTGCTTTAGAAGTTATTTTGCAGCTTTCAATGAACCGGACCCATCCAGCAGAAAATGAACTGGGGCTGTTGGTTGACACTGACTGAACATGATTCATCAGTGTGCCCAGGTGGCCAAGAAGGCTGACAGCATCCTGGCCTGTATCAGAAATAGTGTGGCCAGCAGGACTAGAGAAGTGATTGTGCTCTCATACTTGGCACTGGTGAGGCTGCACCTTGAATTCTGTATTCAGTTTCGGGCCCCACACTCCCTAAGGACACTGAGGTGCTGGGGCATATGCAGGGAGGGGTAATGAAGCCTATTAAGGGTCTAGAGAGCAAATCTATGAGGAGTGGCTGAGAGAACTGGGGCTGTTTGTCCTGGAGAAAAGGAGGCTCAAGAGAGACCTCATTGCTCTCTACAACCACCTGAATGGAGGTTGTAGTGATGGTGGCAGTTAATTTCTTCTCCCAGTAAGTAGTGATAGAACAAGAGGAAGTGGTCTGAGGTTTAGGAGGCATTTAGGCTGGATATTAGAAAAAAAATCTTCACTAAAAGGGTTGTAAAGCACTAGAACAGGGTGCTCAGGGAAGTGGTGGGGTCACCCTGCCTGGAGGTATTGAAGAGATATGTAGATACGGTGCCTAGGGACATGGTTCAGTGGTGACCTGGCAGTGCTGGGTTAATAGTTATATTTGATGATCTTGAAGGTCTCTTACAACCAAAAAATCTATATCCAGAGGGTAAAACATGGGCCATATTAAAGTGTTTTTTGTTTCTGGATATCAAAAATATGTAAGAAATAGAGTTTTACTACTCAGAATAAGGGTTTTCTGTATTCCTTCAGCTGAACAATTGCCATAGTTTTAGGATATTATTCTCCCTTAGATCTTGGTTCAGCAAAATGCTTCAGCATGTGGTTAATTCTAATCACTTATGTCATCCCATTCAAGTCAGAGCTTAAACACTTTGCTGAATTGTGTTTGAAGTGGGGAATGATTGCTTGAATTTTCAAAAGTCTCTAATTGCAATTAGCTATGCCTAGGGTAGTTTTTCATCTTATTTCTGTATTCAGTGGACAGTTTGGATTAGAAAAATCACTGCAACTCCTGTTTTATATACAAAACTCTTCTGATGGGAGGTTGCAAGGCAGATCTTTATTTTAGAATACTTTTGCCCTGGAATTTACTCCAACTTTCCAGAATAGAAACTGAAGTTTTCTTAAAATCCCAGTCTGTCTTATGAGAGCCTTAGGTCTCAGACTTGTAATTAAGATATTGTGGCTTAACAAGTTACCAAACAGCAGCTAAGCTGAGGTAATTGTCTGGATGCAAACCTTACAGTAAATGCTTAGCCTAAATGCTGAGTCAATTTATCCCCAGGCAAATGCAGAATAATGTAATTTCATTCTTCAAGACTAAGCTAAAATGAATCACTGTATGTTTGCCACAGGCAAAGAGGAGAGATGTAGGCAGTTGCCCCAGCTAAGGAGAGACAACTTTGGTCAGTTGGTGGTGAGTCTGAGTCATTTCACCCTGCTGGGAATGGGAAACAGCTGGTGGTTAGCAGTTCTGCCACATTCTTCTACAGGTGTTTAACCATGTATTGATCTAGAGGAGATAGTCCAAATCCAGAACCCACTGGTAATGACTGAAATAACCTTTTGTGACATATAGTAAGGCTGCTGGTTCAGAGATCATTACTGGGTGATACTTGTTCATCAGTGAAATTGTTGTGATGAAAGTAGAAAAAGGAGCAATTTGCCCATCTGTATAAAGCTAATGAGAGACACAGAAAAGAAAGGTAATCAATGAAAGTTATGGTAAAAAGTTGTAGTTATAAAGAGATGGATAAAGAATGAATTGCTATGGTGTCTTCCCATACAAGAACTAGGGAACAGCAGAGGAAAATAAGTGGCAGGACAAAGAAAGGAACAGAAGATGGTTTTTCACAATTCAGTTGTGGAACTTCTTGCTGAAGGTTGCTGTGGAAAGTTCATTTGGGTTAAAAATTACCACAGGAGTAAAATCCATCAAAGTGCTTTAATGAAAAATAGCACTTTGGCTTAGGAGGTCAGTGAGCCACAAGTCATTTGTTCTAGAAGTATCTGAAGAGAAAAAAATCAGATAGAAGGCATCTCCACGGGTAAGTGACCCATGTCATTGAAGGGGGCACAGTGTACACTAAGTGTGTGTATATCATGAAGGATGATCATAAAGGTTCTTCAAAACCTTATAGCCTTTGAAAGACATCATCTTGTGTATAAAGTATCAGCCCTGGCAGAGAATCAGGGCCAAAACTGGGCCAAAAGGGTGAACTCATCCATTGTTCTAAACCAGAGGCATTTTAAGGAAGCGATTCCTTCAAAGCATGGGTAAAGGGCTCTGATGTGGTGGTGGGCTATTCTACCAGGAATTTGGCATGCTCAAGTGTGTATAATCATCTCTCAGGCCTCTAGGGTTTGCATTTGATGGGGGGTAAGAGGCAGCTGCATGCAGATTCATGAGTAATGAGGTCAGAATTGAAGCAATTCTTGCCATATACCTTTGCCTGGCAATTTTATTATTGCCATGAAGTAGCCAGAGGAATTTAAGATATTTATCAGGAATCATTAGATTTGATATGTAGACCATAATAGCTGCACACAAGATACTGGAGGGAGCAGAATACTGTCTAAATATTCATTTGCTATTCAGAAAAGAAAGAGAACTTGTCCAGTGTGATTCAATAATAGACACAGAGGATCTTTTAAACCATAATTTTCTTAAAGAGGAGGAATTTATTTGAGGCCCATGTGAAGTGAAACACAGGCTAAATGATCACACAATATCACAGTATCACCAAGGTTGGAAGAGACCTCAAAGATCATCAGGTCCAACCTGTCACCACAGACCTCATGACTAGACCATGCCACCAAGTGCCATGTCCATGAGCATGTGCTACATTTTTGAATTCTATGGGAAGACAGCCAGAGAACAGAGCATGACATTGAACTACTTTTTCCAATAGACAAAAGGTTAAAAGTGAGTTTAGCTTGAACCTTGAGGATTTGGAAACTCTAATACAACTGGCCATGATGAAATGGAGACTGGGATAGGAATTTACAGAAGTCTTTCCCAGCTGGAGCAGCAGACTGAAATAAATGTGATTTCCTTCCACAAACAGGTATGTATTTTCAGCTTACAAAGGAATAGTCAATGGCTCAAATGGGGAATATACAAGGTGGGGAATAAATGGCAGGGCAGCAGTTCTGCATTCCCCAGTATGTGTTTGTGGGGAAAGGGTCCAGACAAAATGGAAAACAGGATTTCAGACTGCTATGAAAAATGGATGCATAAATGGGAACATTGCCTTGCAAGGTGCCCCAAACAATAATGTCCAGCTCAGCATCAGTAAAGATTTAGCTAAAATACTGTGCCCTTTTATGGGCATCACACTTCAAAAACAAGGACAAAACAACTGATGAAATCCAGAGAGAAAAGAAGAAGCTGACTAAAGGTCTAGAAAGCTCTAAAGGAATGACTGAAATTTTTACAGTGTTCAGCACACTCCTTGTCTTCATGTTTTAAAGAGAATAGAATAGAATAGAATAGAATAGAATAGAATAGAATAGAATAGAATAGAATAGAATAGAATAGAATAGAATAGAATAGACCAGGTTGGAAGAGACCTTGAAGATCATTGCGTCCAACCTATCAACCAATCCAACCCACCTAAGCAACTAAACCATGGCACCAAGCACAATAGGTAGAGAGGAAGATGAGGAACAGCTCTTGGATTGTGTGGTGAGCAGGAAGAGAAACCGCAAGCTTAAAAACCCAGCAATGTCATGTTAGCACTGGGAAAATAGCAAGAGCAGTGAAGTTCTGAACTGACTTCATGATAAGTCAGGGTGTCTCCATAGCTGAAGCTATATGAGCAGTGATACAGGCAAGGCATGTGCACTTCAGCAACCCTCACACGTGGAGCTGCTCAGAGTGACCTCAAGTTACTGCTACAGACTCATTCCTTGTATGCTTTATAGTGGAACAATGGGTACTTCTGTTATTTAAGATCCACTTACACTACTCTTAGTTGCGAACCCATGAATGTACTAAGACATGTTTCCAAAGATTCATGCAGCTTGTGGCTTGGTGTCAGGACAAAGAAAAAGAACTGCACAGCGGGAGAAAAATACAATTCCCCCTCCTTTTTGCCAAGTTAATGTTTTCAGACTTAGTAATCTTAACTTTCTGCCATGTCAGAGGCCTTTTCACACTACCTGAATAACAAAACACTTTTGCATTTAGTGCTGTTTGTGTAACCTCCCTGTTCATTTGATTTGTTGAAGGCATCAGAGGCTACGCATTTAAACCATCCTCAGTGACAAGCGCCTGGATATTTATAAGTCTTATTAAATCACCTCCTGTCCTTGGGTGCCATATATTCAGCTGCATAACCACTGCCCTGCTGTCTGAATAATGCAGCTCTATGTCTCTTGGTGCCCGTGGATAATGCTTTTTATGGTTTCTCACATGGGGCAGTGATATGAGCAAGACTGTAAAGATGGGTTGGAGATCTTCTGATGGAAACTCCCCAAAACTGGGGATCTAACATATCTAAGTTTCCAGATTGACTCTCCTCTAACTCTAGGTGCTCATATTAAGAGCAGAGTCACTGTAGACACTCTGTGCATACATTTGAGAGAGAGAGAGAAAAAGGGGTGCTTCCTAAGAGATACAGATCTAAAACAGATCAAATTTTAAAATGTTAGCATCACTTCACAGTCCACGTAGGGATCCCCAGTAAGTAACAGTGATGACATGGGCACATTGGTTTTGTGCATCTCAGCGACAACAGTCTGAATCCAGGCTCATGAAATACTTTGCAGAAGTTGGACTTTTCTTTGTTGCATCTGAGGACAGTACAAAAGGCTTTCCAGGAGACCCAACACTACTTTTCACTGGGTTCCTGTGAAATAGCATTCTCTTGAAAAAATATCCCACCCTGTGGATTCTATTTAGTTAGGAAAAAACCAAAAACACCAAACCAAACAAAAACTTTCCAGAGCCAGTGATTTCAGAATAATTATTGATAGGTTTAATTTTAATCTCTAGTGAGCGAGTGCAAGCAGGCAGCAACACAAGCAGCATGATGGTGAAAGTAGAGTTGCAGAGGAAAATACATCAAAGTCATATTTGTTTATGTTAAAAGCTAACAAGCAAACCCCTACATGTTTCTAGTTCCTTTGTGAAAAAGAGGGGGAATAGTCAATTAATTTCTTCTTAAAATCGTGGCTTAAGTCTAGGATGCCCCAAAACTGACCTTGGAGGCTTTATAGGGTACTGAACCCTGTCTGCATTGTTTTGGAATGTCCTAGTGTTAAGCTGTGAGAGTAACATTTGGTTGGACCACTCAACAGACTGTCTTGTATTCTGAAAGTAAAATAGTTGTTAAGTCTCCCATCTGTAGGGCTCCATCAGAGAAAAACGAGTAGTTGCATCTTTCAAGAGGCTTAATAAAAATGTGTTTTATTTTCTATCCTTTGGGACACCATAGGGAGATCATCATAAAAGTCCCTGGATCATTCAGTTTATGGCTGTGATGGAAAATCTATTAAAAATTCCCTTTGTGATGATAACATTCATTGGGTTCTCCATCCCCCTCTTCCCTGATGTCAATCTCTGGTGATGGGTTCAGGTGCAGCAGGCACTCAGAAAAAGTAGTGTGACAGCAGGTTTAATTTCAGTTGGGGACTAAGATGAGGCCAAGACCATTAAAGGTGATTTAAGGCAGGTGGAGTTGAACCTGTCATGAGTGTTTCAAAATACTCTGTTATTCTTAATGTATGATTACACTAGTCCCTACAGATCATCCCTGGATTTATGGTGTTTGCATAAATGCTTGGCTGTATAAATGAGAAGATGTTTTTGAGCACTGCTTCGCTAGCTGGAAGCCATAGATTTGTAGCCCCTGCTGAGCCATCAACCATCCTAGGGGAGATAAGCCAAGAAGAACTTAACTCCTGGGCTCAGCAGCAGTGATGAAACATACAGTAATGTCAACATTTCTGGAAGACATGATGTCTCTTTTACAGATTAGATGTGTTCCCGTGCTTGGGCACAGACAAGGAAGACAGGAGCCTTTTGGTTTCCTTGGTGTCTGTCCTTGTGGTTAAGAGGACATCATGATTAAGACTGGATGGTATCTGGATTCCTGTCTTTGGAATTGAACTTTGCTCTCACCTTTTCCAGGGGGACGATTTCAGGTGTTTCAGGTTCTGTAGGCTAGTGTGGCAGCTGCTGCTGGATGTGATGCTAGTTGCATCTGTCTCTCAGGCTACAGAAACTAAAGCCTAACTATGCATCCTAATCATCTACTGAACCTCAGGCAGACCTTTCAGCTATTTGTTCAGCTGAGGCAAGTTTTCCTTCTTAATCTTTTCAGCTTGGCAGGAGCGCTGCTGAGCACACAAGGAAGCTCATCAGCTGCTGGCTGGATGTTTGGACAAGGGGATAACTCCTGCTGAGGCTGGTGAGGTCCAGTCCTGTCTAATTTACATTATTATTTATTCTGCAGGCATTCCTGTGCTTCCTGAGTACAAGCTGGCTTTTCAGCACATTTACAGCCACACGCCCACAGAGAGCTCAGCAGTGACAGACAACTATACACAGAAGCCACAGCCCCCTTGTATCATGGAGGACTGGTGATTGTAGGCCAGCTGTAAAAAGCCACCTCCTTCTGTGGAGAACAAAGAAGACTGGTTCACCAGGTCCATCTACTGCAGGTTCTGGGGCCTTGTATTTTGTTCAGATTGCTGCAGTTTCCAAGTCACTTTTCCAGGTGTATGTCATTCTCACCAAACCCAAAAACTAGGAAGTTGTTCGCTCTTCATCCCACAGATGAGATTAATGTGACCTGGTCAACGGCATGTGAGTGGCACAACACATCACCAAATGTGAGTATTGTGTAACTCAGAAGGTCAGACCTGCTTGTCCGCTTTGCAAACTCATTTGGAAAGGGCTGCATGGGCAGGCATGCGTAGACCTGCATGACAGGAACCTGCACATCATCTGAGAGCACAGTTTGCTTTGTTTTTACCAGCTGGTACACGGAAGGAGGTCATAGAACCATAGAGTGTTGGAAGGTGCCTCTGGAGATCGAGTCCAACCCCTCTGCCAAAACAGGATCATGTAGGGCAGGTCACACAAGAACATGTCCAGATGGGTCTTGAAAGTGTCTTAGAGAAGGAGATTCCACAACCTCTCTGCGCAGCCATCTGTGGGGATTGCTTCCAGAATGGGACACAGACCAGGTCTCTAGTCTTTAGACCTGAGAATGGACAGCTCATCTCTAGTGTCACATCTGAGTTTTGATTAAGCTGTAGAGAGTAAAGTCACTTATCTGTGTCAGAGGGAGCTATCTGCAGCAGAAAAGACTGAAATCCTTCATGACTTGAGCTGAGAGGTTCTGCCATGAACCCTGTTACTTGGGACTCAAGGTGAGAGGAGAAAAAAGGAATGGCTGCTCTGTTACTGCTACTGGCTCTCTATGGCTCTTGATACCTGTTTCAGCCAGACCTGCAAGGTGATACTATAGGAGTTTGCACCCCACCAGAACTCTAGGGACTACTGTATGTAGTAGCAGGGGTTGGGCAGGTGAGATATGTGGATAGCGAGTGCTGGGGTGATGGAAGTCACTCATCTCTCTTTGAGAGATCTTTAACTTCTAATCTGTATTCAAAATCTCAGGGAAGCAGTCCTTGGTTTCTCCTATTTATGGCGAAATGAATGTCTTCCTCAACCCCAAGAGAAGGAGTGTTTTGGACCTAAAGTCCATTTGTTGCCTCAAAGTAAAAGGCCTTTGGTGCTGTGTGGTCATTTGAATGCCTGTTCTGACCAAGGCATTTTCCTACAGGATTGAGCAGAAAGAAAACATCACCATAGACCCATCATCATGCAGACAGTAAACTGCATCCTGGAAAGTCTGGTGGCCACAACCAAAACCTGTGCTTTATCTTTTCACTGTCACCACCTTCTCTCAGTGCACCTTCCTGTGCTCCTGCTAGTCAGAGATTAGCTTGGGGTGGCCACAAACCCTTGTCAGTGGGAGCAGCAAACAAAACATGCTGTTTGCTTTAAGCAACGCATCAAATCAAACCTTGGCAAGCAGAGAACGGCTTTGGTGTCTTCTTTGGCAGACAACTGCAAACTGTCTGAAACACTGTCAAGACAATTAAGAACTGGTAAGTAAAATATCACTGGATGGACTCAGTCTGCTGTAAGAAGAAAAATGAACAAAAAGTTGTTTCTTGCAACAGCAGCTTCCAGTGCAGACTTTCCACTCCATGCCGATTGCCTCTTGGACTAGATCTGTATGCCACGTAGTGCTCATGACAGGTACAAGCCTCAGACCAGGAACTGCTGGTCTCAATATGGTGTCACCTAGGAGGTGATGAACATAAACAAAGGCACCTCTTTAATTTTTATAGTGCTGTTAAGCCCTTTCTTTTGTAGGGTTGGATTTAACTCAGAGCCCATGGCTGCCTGATGACGTGTGAATGGGATGTCGGCGAAGAACTGACCTAAGAGCCGATGACAAGTTGTACTGGCAAAAACTGGTGTAGCTGAGTGAAGGGTGAAACTGTGTAGCAGCAAAACCAAGGCTTGGCTCAAGGTGCAGGGAGGAGACACAAATATGTGGCATGGAAACTACTGATTAACACAGCAAGCACCATGACACAGGCAAGATTAGGACGTGGATGGCTCAGGAGAGAACAGCGCCTTAGAAAATAACAATGCCAAAACCAACCAAACCAGCGACTGTGGAAACCAAGCTGAACCCACCACATGTGCTGTCTATATTGCACTCCTAATTTAAGTGAAATTTACAGCCAAAGTTATACTTTTCCCCTGCCTCCTCCTTTTCTTGTGGAAGCACTTGTTTTCCTTTACCTGGGAACAGAGGACACTTTGTCCGTAAATCTTTATGGCTTTCCTGCTGTTTTATATTAGTTGTGCAGTGCTGAAATACCCTGACTTGTCCCTGCCTTCCCTCAGGCTAGTTTCCCATGTTCAGATTTCTATTCAAAGTGATGACAGTACTTCTGGAAATCAAAGGTGGTATAGTTTCTTATATCCTTCCTGTACTCTGGGCAAGGATCGTGATGTCACCTACAGAATTCATCTCTGTGATTAGCTATACATGCACATAGATCTACATAGTCTTTTGCAAGCAGACAGGCCATGTTTTGCCCACACTCCAAACTGGTCTGACAGCCATGGAAATGCAATCATAAAGTGCTGAGTGAGAGCTCATATAACCTACTTCTCAAAAGCCCTTATTAGCTGGGCTCAGCAATGCACTAAAATGGCTGCATTACTTCCCACATGGAGCTGGCTTGTGTTGGATCAATTCAGCACAGTATTTCACGAAGACAGGACTGACATTACATCCCATAGGGTACTGCCTTCTTTTAATGAGGTTTATCAGATTCAGATAGAAAAACCAGAAGTGCAGGAACAGATAAATCCCCACAGACCACCAGCCTGCAGATCATAGCTGAAGAACATTGCTGTAGGACTAGCAAGATCTCAAAATGAAGTGAACAAGACTGATGTTGACAGTTTATTACAGTTCTTGGCTGAATTACTGAATATACATACATACATATATATATATGTGTGTGTGTGTATATGTGTGTATATATACATATATATTAGTAAGGTGGTGTATTTTATGCCAAAATCTGGTGTGATTTATATATTACTTTAAATTTGAACTACAGCTAATTGGTGTATTTTCAACAAGGAAATTACACAGAAGTATATTGTTCTGGAGCCAGAGCATGTCACAGAGATGTGTCTGTCTGAGACTACTACTCTGAGTCAGGTTAGGCAAAGGCAGCATTAATCTGCAGGAGTAAATCTACCTACCTCACATTTCTCCCATTCCCTTCTCTGCTCCTATAACAGTGGTGGCATCCCTGTGGTTTCATGATGAATGGGGTTGGGGAACTGATCTGGATGAAAACTAGTGGAAGTATGAAAGCAGTTCAGTTTCAGCTGGCCAAGCTTTCCAGTCTTAATTATCTTGTGGCTGGAGCAGGACTGTCTCCTCCAGTGGCAGAAGAGTTTGCACTGGGTGACAGTGACTAGGAGCTAGGATGAAGTTTTCCCTATGGTTACTGATGTTACATCAGCACTAAATCACAGGAAGATGTACCCACCACCCTCTCAGACCTGGTGTACTTGCCAAAAGATGCAAGTCAGATACTGCACTGGTTTCTTAGGAGCAATCCATTGTTCCCTCTAAAGCCTCCTTGTTTCATGCAATGGTGTATAGACTCAGGTATGTTTGTTCAATGGACTTTGAATTCCCAAGGCTTCCTGACCATGATAACAATTGCCTTAAGAAAAGGGTTGATTTAATGTGTCTGAAACAACTGATTGGGCTGCCTGCTGCTACCCTTCACCTATGTGTGAAGTACAATCACTTTTGAGACCAGAAAGGAAAAAGGCACTACAGCCTCAAGAATAGCACAGTTTGATGGGAAATGTATTACAACAGGGCCTACATAACCTGTGTGGAGCATTCATGTCCCAGCATCCAGCTACAAGCATGTAACCTGCCTGTCTACTTGCCTTTGCCTCTGTCAGATGCAATGGGGAGTCTGGCGACCCAGAGCACATGAAATAAGGCTCCTGCTCTGAATCATCCTATAAAGGAACTTCTGCATTGTTTTTGAATGATGGTGAGTCCTTGAAGATTTATGAATTAAACCAAACCCTACCTTGTGTGTTTGTGAGAGAAAGCTTTGCTCAGCTTTCCCATGTGAAAAACCTTTCAACTGGCAGCACCCTTTACATATTAGACAGATCTCTTCTGAAACCCCCTAGAGTATTTGGACCTTTTTCCAGCACCTGGTTTGCCATGCTGAAGTACTCCGTCTATAAATGCAGGTGGCTGAGGACCCAGTTGTACTATAAAAGTGCTCTGAGAACTTCCATTGAGGCTCTGGATATGTTTTTTCCCTCTGCCCCATTCCTGTAGAGTCAGAGGATCTTTCCTTCCTGTGAACCACAAGGCCAGGTCCAAGTTAGCCATCCACAGAGCAAGGAGGACAAAGCACAGTAGTTGTGGGGTCTGTCTTACCAACAGACTAGGCACCACTGGGCAGTACTGACAGACATCTTGGATCTCTTCATGGAGAGGTTAGGTTCTGTGTTGGAGTTCTGCTCTGCTACCCTCTCATCAGATTCCTTTTTTAAAATTTTTGTCCCCTGCCTGCTGCTAAGTCACTCTTTCCTGTGAAAGGAGGCTTAGTATTTTGTCCTGTTCAGGCAGGCTGTGGACTCATCACTAAGGGATTCATCACAGAGAGTAGTTACCACAGATGTCTGTAGGGTACCAAAAAAGAACGGTGCTACTGTGCAAGACATTTCCAACACAAGTCCTATAAGGAAATCTCCTTGTAGAATAAAGACCCCATAACCCAACCAAGATAGAGTTTCTGACTCTTCTGAACACTAGTTTTACCCTTTAAATCATGAGTCCTACAGGAGGGGTCATATAGCTTGAGAGTTAAGGCACAGTTCATAGGCTTAGGAAACGTGATTGTGATTTTTGGCTCTGCTAATGAACTTCCTTCCTGGTCTTTTCCAAGTGATTTCATTCCTTCTGTGGAGCAATGCTTATTGACAGACTCTCCTGAGTATTGCTCAGACTCAGGCCTGGAAAACAGGGACTGCATGACTTTTCTTCTTTTAGGCACTTGTCAGGTCAACTTAGATGAGAAAGGTGTTTGGAGGGTGGAAAATGAACAACAAAAAGCAATTCAGTTGGAAGGAGTACATCCAGCATGGAAAACCTGAACCCAGACATTCAGCTTTATTGAAATTATAAACAACTGAAAGCAGCATGTGTTGTAACAGGAGGCATGGGGAGCCTTGCAAGTGGCCAACGCTCCCAAGTCAGTCTCTAATAAAGTCACTGAGTTTTGAGCCCACCATAAACCTGATTTTTGATGAGGCTTTTCAGTGATGGTGTGATGCCATTCATTCCAAAATACAGACCACTGTGTACAGAAAAAAGCACAATAGATGGCAAACCCCTCTTCATCTTGATAGTTGAAAGCCATGGTATAGCAACTTGGAGTCAAATAACATCCTTAGAATTGCTGCTTTTCTATCAGCACAATCCATGTGTACCCTTTTGAAGCTTAAGACTTGTTACAAAATGTTGAAAAGGTATGAGGACCAACCTACACTCAGTGTGAGAGCTAGGATGGTATGCTGCCAGTTCTTTCACACTCAGGGGGAGTTTACTATGATGGGAGTCCTGAAGAACAGAATATACCACTACTTCAGAGAAGAAAGCAAAACCTCTCTAAAACAATCCATGCCAGATCTGAGAAATGGAAAAAAAATAATAGTAAAATTCCTTCCCAAAGCCAAAGCTGGCAAAGGGATTAGCCTGGATGGCATGAGTATGGGTCGCCTCATTGAAACCTTTCTCTTTACTCCAGGTTTGCCCTGATCTTGCTACAGGATCCTAACTTCATCAAGGTCTTTTCTGAACCCGTGCACCTTCCCTTCCAGAAGGCTGTTTCCAATAGGCATGCAGGATTACAGCTATAAAAGTTTCACTGCTCGTTTAGATTGTCACTGACCAGGAAGCATCTGCAACGATTTTGTATGGAGGAGACTTGGCAGCAATAAATTACTGTCTGATCTGATGTTGTGGTTGTTTAGCTTTTGCCTTTTTATTTTCTTTTCTTTTTTTTCTCCTTTTTCTCTTTTTCTCAATCTTGCTCCTCCAAGGAGATCTGGGATCTGGGACATGTTAAACATTATTTTGCTGACTTTAACTTGTGTCGCAATATTGACTGCAATATTGCAGTCAGCTTGAATGCCAAACTTAAGCCTGTAAACTCTATTTTAATCTTGACTTTGTCAGTGCAGTGGATACTGTCATATCAAAGTATTTAAGGGTTTGTGGTAAAACTTCCTCAAACCAATTTTTGCTCAGATGAGAATAGTCTTACTGGAAGCCTATACAGATAGGAGCTATAAAAATGGGGTTTAAAATTGAATCAGGCTGCTGGAAGAAAACAATCCTTTTGTACCACGGCAGCATGAAATCAGGCAGTTTTGGAACAGGGATGGGTTCTTTTCATAGTGTGTGCACCAGCCTAACTCCAATGCAGTCCAGAAAGGATCCCATGGATGAAGGCTCCTGTTCTGCAAAACTTCTGCTGTATTCATGTAACAGAGTTAGCCCCTGTCAGTTTAGCCAGTGTGGTTATTTGCCTCCCTGGCCCTTGAGATATGGACATGTGCCAAGTTAGAACTCGAGTCCCTTTGTGGCAAGGGCCTATTGTTCTGAGAATTACAAGAGGGGAGGCTCAGCCCTAGGCAGGTAGCTGGCTGACCTTACCTGTGAGTGAAGCTGGTGCTGGATGTCTCATACAGCTCATGTTAGATGGCTAGCCAGTGGCATCTGGGCATGATACCAGCCACTCGGGACTCTGCGAGTGTGAGCCATGCAGCAGAGTCATTAACTCTGGCCCATAAAATGAGGCAAAAGACACTTAATGCATAGGTATACAGAGTGTGGTCTTCATGGAAGCGTCCCGCTTTCATCATCTGAAACCAAGGAGACAAATGCCTAGGGAGAAGGGAGTCTGAGTGCAGATGCACATCTGGATCACTCCCATATAGATATCTCTCTCTACAGCACAGCAAGCACACAGTCTAGTAAATTCTCTCAGGAGATCAGGTCCCCAAGAACCAGCTATCAGAAATACAATACTACACAAATTCCTTGAGGGGTTAGTGCAGCAGAGTAAATGTGACAATGCATTTGAGATTACTGCTGTTTTAGACAGACTAGAGGACCAGAGGGTTGAATGCTATTCACATCCAGGAATATCACTGGGAGGGTTGTTTGAGAGTGTACATACTTTTGTTTGTTGGCTTGGTTCTTTATTTTTTTGGCCCTTTTCCACTATAATACAAACAAACTGCGGACAAACTAGGACAAGAGGGAATGGTTTTAACCTCAGGGACAGTAGGTTTAGATGAGATCTTAGGAAGCTCTTCAGTACGAGGGTAGTGGGACTCTGGAATAGGCTGTCTGGGAGATTGTGGATTCCTCCTCCCTGGGGGTGTTTAAGGCTAGGTTGTGTGAGGCCTTGAGCAGCTGAATCTAGTTGAGAGGCATCCCTGTCCATGGTGGGGATGTTGGAGCAGATGATGTCTATGGTCACTTCCAACCTGAGTTATTCTATGATTTTATCATAACTAGAAAGTTGTGGAAGAACGGAATTTACCTGAAAACCCAAAAGCACCCTTGGAAATTTGGAGAGGCACTCTTGGACTTGTCTGAAAAATATTTTTTCAAGGTAAGTGCACCATATCTACTGAACAACAAAGAATATAAACAAGCTTCATATGATTACAGCAAGGTTGGGAACTACTGACAGCAAAAAAGTGAGCCATAAAGATGAGTAAAAAAGGCATTACTGATGAAAAATGATCTTGGAACATCACTGCAATGTACTACTTGCTTAAACTGCAGGAGCCTTTTAGAATATTCTAGTCAGACAGAAGGATTCTTCCATGACCTGTTGATGGTATTGTAAAGGAAAAGATGAGCTAAAAAGCAAGACGCTGAGACTGGGAGTAACAGCCTTAAATGACTCAGTAGTGCTAATTCCCTCAGGTTTTCACTAGAACACACAGATGATGGGTTGAGGTCTGGTTCAGCGTCTCTTAGTGCTAAGTAAGTTGCAGATACCTCATCTTAATATCTCATTCCACACTGGGTGAAATGAAGCTTTCCGTTTCAGATTTTTCCTCACCCTGTTTTAGTTATACCTGCACTGCTCTTGTGCAGGAGCCCAGAGTCCTCCTTTTCATCCTCTTGTCTTCCTTATGGACAAGCTTCAGATTGTACCTGTTTCTGTTTTCCAACAAATGACCTCATGGACTGTGAAGGCATCAGTCACTTTTTGGTATGCAGTCATGCATAATCTAAAAAACATTCGGGACTGGTCTGCTACAGACTTCTGTGAGGAGACTCTTGCCCTCCAACAAGCACATTGTTTCAGAGCCAGACCCTGGTGAAGAGTTTGTAGGATAGATGCAAATGCTACTTGGGAAGCGAAAGACCCGTCAGAAAGTCATGCAGCAATTAAAAGGTCTTGCCCCAAAAAGTTTCATGTGTCCAAGCAGAGCACATGTGCATCCCATACAGTATGCCCAAAACACATATTTGTGCTTGCAAATTGTGCTTATGCAAGAAGCTGCTTAAAACCTGGCCCAGGTCAAGTCTGAACTGGAATAATTTTACTTAAATGGTCCATGTGGAGGTGTTCAACCACTAGACTCTACTGGGGGTGCTGGTGGATGAGAAACTGAGCATGAGCAGGCAGTGCACGCTTGCAGCCCAGCGAGGCCAATTGCATCTTGGGCTGCATAAAAATGTGTGGCCAGCAAATCACGTGAGGAGATTCTGCCACTTTGCTCTGGTGAGACCTCACCTGGACTACCACATCCAGATCTGGAGCCTTCAACATGGGAAGGACATGGATCTGATGGAGCAGGTCCAGAGGAGGGCTGTGAAAATGATCAGGGGGTTGGAGCACTTCTGATACAAAGACAGGCTGAGGGAGCTGGGGTTGTTCAGCCTGGAAAAGAAGAGGTTCCAGTACCTGAAGGGGGCCTACGAGAAGGATGGAGAGAGACCGTTTACAAAGGTCTGTAGTGATAGGATGAGGGGCAATGGCTTCAAACTAGAGAAGCACAGATTTAGATTGGATGTCAGGAACAAATTCTTTATCATGAGTGTAGTGGAACAATGGAGCAAGTTGCCAAGGAAGATGATTGGGGCCCCATCCTTGGAGATATTCAAGGTGAGGTTGGACAGGGCTCTGGGCAGCCTGATCTAGTAGAGGATGCCCCTGCTGGCATCCTCTCCACTGCACAAGGGGTTGGACTAGATGACCTTTAGAGGTCCATTTCAACCCAGACCTTTCTGTGATTCTACACTACTCACAAGCTATGTGGCACAAAAAGGTGCATTTTTCCCTTGTTTGCAATGGGGTGTCCTCTTTCTGCCCAATGAAATCCCCAATACCAATCCTTTTCCAAAAGGAGATGAAAAATGACAATAGGAGATATGTCTGGCTTCTGCTTTGATAAAGTCATGGTTTTCTTCATTGGGTTTGAGCTCACCAAGTGGTGCTTAACCAGCTTTCAGGATGTGGCTGGTTTATAGCATCTGGACTCACAACAGTAAAACTGGGTCACATCATGTGCAATGTATGATAGACATATTTAATCTTCATTACCAACACCAGATGCCTTAGAAACTGGACAGTGCATGTGAGCAACGAACCTCCTTTTTTTCTTTAACCTCACCACAATTTTATCAGCACCAAACTGGCTGAAACATTCCTGTCAAGTGACCAATTAAACCACATAAATTAACTAAAAATGAAAATAGACAAAATGGGTTCTGAGCCAAGCACAAGAAGGAATTTCCACTCTGCCCCAAATGAAGATTTATTCTTTGAAGAAGCTTAAATAAATTTAAAAAAAAAGTAAAAGATAAAAATAAACTCTTAGCTCCAACAAATATTGCCTTTGAGTAAATTGGAAATAATTCTGTCACTGTATTTTAGCTAGAGGTGATGATAGCCTGAGAGATCTTATTTGTTTGCATGGTCTCTGACTGCTGGGCTCAAAAGTCCATATTGCAATTTCCCTATATAAATGTGGCTTTAAGTATTATCATAGTATCAGTCAGGGTTGGAAGGGACCACAAGGATCATCTAGTTCCAAACCCCCTGCCATGAGCAGGGACACCTCACACTAGATCAGGCTGGCCAGAGCCTCATCCAGCCTGGGCTTAAACACGCCCAGGGACGGGTCCTCAACCACCTCCCTGGACAGCCCATTCCAGGGCTTCACCACTCTCATGGGGAAGAACTTCCTTTTCATGTCCAGCCTGAATCTCCCCACCTCCAGCTTCATTCCATTCCCCCTAGTCCTATCACTACCTGAGATCCTGAGAAGTCCCTCCCCAGCCCCCTTGTAGGCCCCCTTCAGATACTGGAAGGCCACAATGAGGTCACCTCGGAGCCTTCTCTTCTCCAGACTGAACAGCCCCAACTCCTTCAGTCTGTCCTTTTAGAAAACAAGGGAATTTGAGAAAGGAATTCTCATCCCTCCTCTTGTTAAACATGTTGCAGTGATTTTTCTGGTGAAGAAAATGTCTTACAAAGAATCCTGGGAAAACTTTCTTCAGAATACATTCAGTAGGAATGGATAAGTCTTCTTTGTAGACTCCATAATAATTAGAGGGAATTCCTAGCAAGGGCTCTTGGGTATATGCTCTTCAGGTTAATACTCACAGGAAAGCAAAAAACAAAGACAGAATTTTGCAAACAGTCACAAAACCTGTGAGAACAATATTGGAAATTTTGTCATGTGATTATTAGAATCTGATAATCACTTCTCTGATTCAAAGCAAAATTTCCATAGAGTCTTGTAATAATGTCTCATTTCTCCAAACTCAGTGCCACATAGGAAGGTGAATTATCACCCACAGGACTCTGATGCCTTTGAGGTCTCATAGTACATATTCTTTAAGAGGTACAGTCACTATTTCATAGCCTTGAATTCAAATCTTCCTGCTAGAAACTCAGAGACTTTTGGATATAATGCCCTTAAAGCCCAATGATCTATGGGTTCCTAAGAAGCTGCAGCTGATCTGAAAGTGCAAGATTTTCACATGGTGGGTTTCAGTTTCCATGATCTTAAACTGCTCATTCAAGGTCACATTCCAAAGGTCACTCATTTGTGCTTACAGAGGCACACAAACATTCAGACATGGAACGGGCATACACCTGAGACTGAAATAAACCCTGGCAAATATTTTAGACCCAGAAGAGGTCTCATCTGGGCCACTTAGAAAGTCAGATATTAAACATGCTGCTTTTGCCTCAAAGTTCAAAATAATCCTATTTTTCCTTCCCCACCACAACAGTTGAAGATAAGAAGCATAAGACAACTGAAAACAAAAGATCTCATTCAGCGAGCATCAAAAGAACTATCAAGAGAAAGGCAGAGGTTACAGAGGGAAGCAGTCTTTGCAGAAGACTGCTTCTGATGACCAAACGTTGCAAGGTTTGCTGAAAGGCACCAACTGGTTTTACACCTTTCCTTTCCCTCACCTGACCACAGAGATCTCGATCCATCCTCTTCAATTAATTGCTTTCACTTTTTACCTCTCTCTGAGTTGGGTGCTGGGAATTTGTTCAGTGAGGCACATTCTATTATTCTATTCCTGCTATTCCCAAGTTCTCCTAATTTTAGTCTGGAATGTGCTCTAAGTTATGGTGCTTGTAGCCAGTTGCTAGTCTTTTATACAGGTCCCAGGGCTGTCTGCATTCACTCTGAATATGAATGCTTAAGTTTTATGGGAAGGAGAAAAAAAAACCCTGGTTCATTTCTCTTTCTGTCCTTGCTGCAAGACAAACATTTAGCTGCTTTCCTGTTAGCAGTATTCGGATAACCCTCAGAGGGTAGGTTTTCAGCATAAACTAGGGGGAAAAGATGAGAACACATATGGAAAGGGTCTCCAGATTCCTATTAGCAGGAATTGCAAAGCTAATTCTCTGCGGTCCTTCCTAAAACTTTGCCTCCAAATGTTCCTTTTTGAAAAAAAAAAAAATGACCACAACCAAAAAGAACCTTCAAACTTTATGTTCTTAATTTGGCTCTTAATTTGCTGGTTAATGAATATTGTCTTATCCTTTCATACGTTTTCCAATAATGAAATTTTACCCTCCCTGACTTACAAGGGAATTCCAAGCTTGTTTCTATTTCTGCTTCCATGTCAAGTTTGCAAAGCATCTTAGAGCACAGCAAGCTGGCCACTGACACAGAGCTGCGCTGAACAGTCGTCTGCCCCAGCTATCCAAGAAAGCTCTCTTTCCCAACCTCTGCTGGGAGCCTTTTGGTTTCCCCCTGCTAATCTCCTTTTCAGTGCAAAATCATAGAAACATGCACAGCTGTATGCAGTCACAGGCTAATTTAGAAGATGACTGAGGACATGGTGCAATGTGACCGTAAAGGTGGTGAGACACTGCAACAGGTTGCCTGGGGAGGTTGTGGATGCCTCCTCCTTGGGGGTGTTCAAGGCCAACTTGGATGAGGCCTTGAGCAATCTGGTCTAGTGGAAGGTGTCCCTGACCATGGAAGGGGGTTTGGAACTAGATGATCTTTAAGGCCGCTTCTGACCCAAACCATTCTATGAACTATAAATAATGTAAATGTGTTTGCAAATCTGAAAAGTTCTTGTCTGGGTAAACTTCTCACCATGGATGCAGGTGTTTTGGGTTGAGCCATCCTTCTGAAGTTGTTTAATTTTGTTTCCTGTCCCCGCCCCCATATTCCTGAACCTCAGGGGTTTATTCCAGAGTACCAAGAAGTGCTATGTAAAGATGCACTCCACAGGAATTACACCCTGGGGAAGCTGCAGCTGAACTTTATCAGAGCAACAGCATTAAGATGTTAAATTCACACTGTTCTGCAAACTCGTCTCTGTGAAGAGCCAGAGCTCTGATCAAGGCTTGGGATGTTGCTGGAAGTTGAGACATTGTTACCTTCCTCAAATCAAGATAATCAAATTTCTGACTGTTTTCCTTTACTGGGACCATTCTGTAGCTATGTCACTGAACAGGTTTCAGAGCAGGGATCAGTTATTTATCAATTATCTTGACATAGACCCAGGAGAACTAAGTGAAGAGGCTGCTGTTACACTCCTTCAAAATAACAATCCAAATAACCTCAAAATCACAAATCCAAGGAGCTGTACTTCTGCCTTTTCTTATCTGACCTCAGGCTATTGGCTTTGGCAAGCCAAATGGCCTTGGTAAACTGCTTCCCTTGGTCATGTTCATTGAGAAGCCACTTCATAGATATACATGCTTACACCACTGCATCTTTGCACACGCTAGGAAGAGAAGCTGAGCTATTACAACCTCATTTCAATAAAGGTAGGTTTCCCAGCTTGATGATGGAATTGCTGATCAAATGTAGGTGCTTTTAGCTCAGAACAGCTGCTAGTATAGAGAGCATATGTCTTTGAATAAGTATGATGAAGTCTCAGACTAGGAGGATGAGGTTTTGAGGTCTTACCACCCCATTCATAGTCATAAAATGTTGAAAGATTGTCATAAGCCTGTGCTGACTTCATGGAAGTAATGGATCCTTCCCCAGCTGATCTCTTTGCTGGTTTAGTCAGCTGACTTTTTTTTTTTTTCTCCCCTAGAGAGAGAGTTGTTTATTTGTTCAGGGCAAGGAAGGGAAAAGAGAGCAAAACCCCCAAAAATCCCAACTAAATGAACCAAAACCACTACAAAAAAGTTTGGATATATGCAGTGGTGGGACATGAAAAAATCCTGAAGTCTCAGAAATCTTCACAGGGTGAGAAAACCACTATCTGCACAGATTTATTTGCAAAGAAACATTCAAGAACAAAAGAGGAATCTGAAATAGCTTTTCCAAGCAGATTATTTAACTCAACTTGGACAGGTCCATTTGTGCCAAAGGCCCTTAAAATAGCATCTTACAGATATTTCCTCCCCTCCCCGCTAAGTTTTAAGTCATGGACTTTACTCCCGAAGTGAATGAAGGTAAATCAGACTGAAGCCACTTTCATTCCAAATGAGATAGCCTAATTAGGGGTTCAATATAATTTAAACATCAGCTTTAAATTCATCCCACAGGTTAATTCAAATGAACGATGCTTCATGTGCCTTAGCAGGCAAAGCTCTCCCAGGAGTTTCTGACAGTCTGGTGATGTCCCAGAGTATCCTTTCCTGCTTACACCCTGTGAAGAATATACTCTGGAGGTAACATTGGTAAATTATAAGATAGTTGGCAAGATCATGCCATGTTCTTGTTTGCAACCAGCTTTCTTCTCTACAGGAAGAAAGTGGCAACTCTTGCATCTCTGCTCACCACCCTTTCTGATGATTCCCTGCTCACTCTTTGGCATGCCATCAAACTTGCATTACCTTTACTCAGTTTTTCTTTAGGATAGATATGATTTAGAGTATCTATTTAGGATATATACTCTGCAGAAAACTATTTTGTGTAACTCACTGTCACAGAGGCATGGTTGCTAACCCAAGTCTTGCCATGTTCAGTAATGAGCATCTGGGATTGCAACAATGAATCCTAAACTGAAAATTAAATGCATCCTACAGTTATAGGATACTAACCTGACTATCTGAAGTCTCTCCATAATCTATGGCTTTTGCTCATGTGATTTCTTGCACTTATCCTAGAGGAGCTGCCACTGGTCAGCATCATCAGGCAGACCAGTTCTCAGGTTCAAGAGCTCTTGGTTGTGTCTGTGAGGGACCTGCTCAATGCTAACATTAGAACCAAGTGTACTAATCCTTTATGTGGCACATCTTGGAGAAGCAGCCTGTTTTCAAAGGCACATGAATGAACCCGAATGGTTCCTCACAGGTCTGGATCACAAGGCTCAGACACAGCTTCCTTACACTGGCAAGTCCAAAGGCAATCAGCTTAGTGCCTTGGCTTGCTAGCACAACCGAGCACACTTCCTGCTTTTTATTAATAGCCTCTTTTTAAAGCTGTCCCAGCAACACACTCTCTTCCTTGCATCCACCCTCCTTGTCTTTAAACATCCAAAGTTTGGTCAGATAGAAAATCCTTTGGGCCTCCAGTATCAAATTCAAATCTTGTTTATCAGGGCCTTGACACCTGACTATATTAGGATACTCTTTGGATAAAGATTTGTGTCTCTCCTCTGTGCAACAGTCAGCAGGTTTTCATGGCTTTCCATTTTTTTTCCCCCAGGTGTAATTCACTTTCTGCTGACAGGGCAGATATTGGGGGTCATCTCCCGGTCTTTTATTGGGATGGGATGTGAGATAGCCAGGAAAAACATTGGCAGTCTCCAGAATTCAGATCTTTGCTAGCAAACTAGAGGATCACCACGGGGTGGCTGCAACCTCAGCCTGAACTGCAGAAGGAGAAACATTGCCAGCTGGTTCTAGCTGGGGCACTAAGCATTTTCTTTTCCCTGAGAAATGTACACTCATGAGCTAGGCAGGGTTAAGAAACAAGAGGATTGGTCTGTAGTAAAGAAGAGAGCTATTAGAGGGAACTGCCTACTTTGCAAAACTGTATCAGATAATGGAGGAAAGGAATTAAAAAAAGAGTGCTGTTTCAAAATATGGAACAAAGGGAGGAAATTCTCTGCCTGAGCCTGCAGTGTTTCACTGTTTGGACTGTAGGCCCCACTGGCTATCAGAAGTAATTCCAAGCATCACAACTACAGCTGAGAAAAAATCCAAATCTCCATCCCATGGGAAAACCTGACATTTAAAAATTTACTTTCGGCTCCAAAACATGAGGTTAAAGAAAAAGAGAGAAGAATTCCATAATTTCTAATCTGCAGAAAATGTCAAAAGCTTTTTTCTTTTTATTAATAACAAATGTCAAAACATCTTGTTTTGACATTTAAAATCTAAATAATGGAAGTGCCTCATGTGTGAGACAGCCTGCAGAAGATCCCTTCCTCTGAGGTAATTTCAGCACTTAGTTTCATGCTTCAGTTTTGTGCTGCCTTCTGGGAGTTGTTGTTCCAGCCTGTGCTTTCTTCTAGTAACCAGACTGACTGCATCTCCCATTAAAGTACCCAAAAGGGAGTGGCATCATGTGACCATAAAATCTCCCACATTTGCTTCCCTCGTGGATTATAGTTTTCTAAGAAATCTGCATCCCTAAGAGGGAAAAAAGAGCAACTGCTCTGCAAAGTACCGAAAGAAACATGTCATAAGTACATCTGAATTCCTCTTTTGTTGCACAGATTGAGAAATGCTGTACTTTGAGGTTATGTAAAGGAGGACATATTTAGTCTGGTGCTGAAAAAACTGAAACCCAGTCTGATATTCCCTACCTCTGATAAAATTTCTCCACAGAAAGTTTTGATATTTGGGTATCCCAGAGGATAACTTCAGGTAAGCTTTCACTGCAGCTTTTCATACTTTGGGCTAGTTAATGCACAGCTACTGTTCAGCTGCTTCTGGTAATCCAATACATAAATGAGAGGCAAGAGGAGGGAAGAAAGGGAGACCTGTTGAGTTAATTCCTTTGAGTCAGTATTGTGATTTAGAGGAGGTATTTGCTCAGGGACATGAAGCAGTCCACAGCCAAGCCAGCCACACACTAAATCTTGTCCCTTTATTCATCTTCAGCAGTACTTGCTGCTTTTAAACAATTGTTCTAATTCCCTCATAATCCTGGGTTTCAAGGAGCAATGTATCTTGACACTTCCATCAATTGCATGTTTTCTTGTAGGTCTTCCAGTATCCGTTTGAAGACGAGGTCTGCATGTTGCAAGCTTCTTCACTCCCTAACACCTCTTGGCAGCTCACTGACTCTGGCTGGCACTAGTTTTGCTATGTGGCCTAAGGTCCTGGGGCAGTGAAGCCTGGACTTCAGGCCCTGCCCTCAGGCAGGAGGACATCTGCTGCTTCTCGCTCGCTTTCCACAGACATGGTGTGGTGGCCTACTCTGCTCCTTAGGATTAAATTACATGCTCAAAACATGAAGAAAAACAGTTTTATGGTTCCAATACATCTGGATTTCTCATTGCTGCCCAAGATCCAAAAGAACACAGACGAAAACTGTAAATCATCAAGGTTGGTTTAACCAAGGCAAGGTTAAAAATCTAATGAATTTAAGTGTATGCCAGGTAACAGCCTTTGTATTGCTGCTGATGTCTTTTCTGGGTTTTCTCTCCCAGGAATCTCAATGTAGTTTATAGAAGGCAGAGAAACCATGGTTTACAGAGGGAGAAAGTGGCATACCCAGAAGGAGTGATCCAGTTCAGCAACCTAGTGATAGAGCATGGAGTCTAGAAAGCTAGAAGTGGAAATATCAAAACATCAGTGCCACATCTCCACATTTGTCATTATGGTGTCAAAGGTTAAAGGAGAGAATGCAAATTCCTTGCCTTCAGTATATAGTAAGGATTATGCCATTTCCTCCTTTGAGTGAAGTTAACTGAGAAGAAAACATGTCAGAGGAGGTTAACATTCATTCAGACAAATTATTCCATTTGGACAGTAAGAAAAATGTGGGAGAAAGACTTTTTTTAGAGCTTGTCTGCTTTAGCTGGCATGAACTACTCACTAGTGTGCTCTAGGATTGATATGTGCAATATTAATGAAACACAACTGCAAGCAGGATGGGGCCTCATCCCATCTGAGTATATATGGGATGAATTAACAGAAAGGCTGGAGATTTCAACTCAGTGACCCAAGGCTCTGTGTCTCATCTAAAGAGAGAAACTTAATCCCCAGAAGGTGCAAACACTGAAGTAGCATAGAACACCTGAGCTGAGTGGAAAATGTAGCAGGTGGGTAGGAAAGTGAGTCCCTTGGGCAGAGATGGATTCACATATGGTCTCAACTGTACTGCAGCTGGCTGTGCCATTACCAGTGGAGTGTGGGTTGCAATTGAAAACAAGCAAATGGATTGGGCTTGTGATTTAGAGGTGGGGGACCGGGAGCGTTGCACTTGTTCGCAAGGCCTCTCTGGAAGAGGAAGAAACCTTCTTCCCTTCCCCAGGCAGTGCCTGGGAAGTTCTCCAGGCCTTCTCCAGATGAGCTCCTTCAGAATGATGGGCCACCAGAGTCCCCATGAATGCTGATGGCTCTGAGACCTCTGTTAGCAGAGCTAATGGCCTAGGCTGTGCTGGCGAGAGTGCAGAGCAATAAACATCCAGAGATGCTGCCGAGCCGGCCCGCTTCCTGCACGCAAGCTGCACATTGTAAAAACTGAGGCTGATTCTTTTTCCTGTTTGCACTGGAGCAGACTGCAGAAATTGCACAATCCTACAGGCCAGACCCAAGGTAAATCATGATAATTTCCAAGGCAGTACTTCACACTTGCTGAAAAAGTGATACAGCCCGGGGGAGGGGACTGTAATTAGGGAGAGCAGTGACAACCCACAGACAAAGTGGTTCAATAAGCACAGGAAGAAATGAAAGCTCATTCCAAAGGCTCTTGCTTGCGTGGATTCTCTAGTGTTCAATAAAAGGTGTGATCCCTGAATAAGAAAGCCTCTCTCCTTTCTCCACTTGCTTATTTTGATGAAATATGATAGTCACAATATTTTTAGGCATTTTTCTCCTGCCTATCAGGTTACAAAGATATTAGCTGGAAGTTGTACAGGCTGACACAATAAACAACATGATGACATTAAACTCCATTTCACAGGAAAGCTGCTCTAAAGTAAAAGTTTTGATTTGGTGGAGGGATCTGCAGGGGTGAGGAGGAGGGTAGTAACTTTCAAATAAGCAATGGTAGGGGGCTGAATAAAAAGAAAGTATATTTTTCTGTCTTTAAATGTCTTCTGGACATGTGCACTGGAAAAGAAGAAGGGAAAGCAGATGAAATCAGCAAAATACTGAATGAAACATTTCCTTATACAATTCTCAGCAAATACAGATAGAAAAATAGATAGACAATCAGACAGACAAATAGGTAGAAATAGAAAAGTTTTTTTTTCAAACTGCCAAACATGAAGAGTGGAATTATTCAGAAAGCATTTGTCTTGTCTTTTGCATAACCTGGGCAGGGCTGCACAAGCCATCTGCCAGGAGAGCAAGCTCCCTCAGTGCTGGCTCCTGGTCCTAGAGGGTCAAAATTCAGAGAAATGCTGGAGCATTGTATGAACCATCCAGCATTAACACGGATTCATTCATGAGCATAGTTATCTCCAGTAAGTAGATGAGCTTCCCTACTCTTACTTTACCTTCAAGGAAGCATACACTCCTTAGGCTGGTAACCCTGCCTTAGGCTGGTTAGCTCCTTAGGCTTGTAGCCCTTATGACCAATGCTTCCAACAAGTGGACAACAGTTCTGTAACACCCGTGGTGTCATTTTACTAGCATGAAACTCAAGAACTACAAAACCAGCAGTTTATTCCTGGTACACAAGTGTGGTGGGTTGAACATTAACTTAGCACGACTCACTCAGTTGGAAGCAAATCAAAGCTGTATTGACAAGCAAAAACTACACACTACAATGGAATGCAATTAATATGGACAAAATACACAGTATTACTATATTATGCAGACATTTACAATTAGCAAATAATATGGAAACCCCCCTGGCATTCCTCTGGTTTCCCCAGAGAGCAGGGAAGCTGCTCTGCTGCGCGCCCCCTCCACCCCCCAAACTTCCTTTCCCCCTGTACCAGAAGAAAAGAGGAGTTGAGAGGCAGGAACGTTAGTTCTTATCTTCAAGGCCAGCCAGAAGTGTTATTATCTCCCCATCAGAACAGCCAAGCCAGAGAAAAAAAAAAAAGAAATGGGAATGGAAGTGAAATGTGAAAGACTGTTATGGTACAGCTCCTATACCCCAGGCTTCCATCCAATGAATTTGTTTAGACTAATCTTTTGTTTTCCTTTTTACACCCAATGGTGAATTATTTATGGTTTTGTACTTTTCTGCTCAAAATCAGGAGCTAAATTTTAAAGGCATAGCCTAAAACTACCACAACAAGAGACAAAATAATATAGAAATAAAAGGAAATCTGTTTGGGAGATCAGCAAAATGACCTCTATGGAAGTGGGGGCAGCAGACAGCTCTTGGCATTTGTTAATCTAATCATGACTCCATGTTCTGGGAAAGGATGACAGATTCTGTTGGTGTTCAGACCTTCTGGAGTGCATGGAGGACAGACTACTAGTAAAAGAAGAATGCTCATACTCTGCTGGTCTTTGCTAAGGTACCAGAGCCATCACTGAATGACCTGGCAAACTGACTGTCCTATCTTGACTGTGAAATCACTGTTTTTTCCATTATTCCCTGTCTGGGAAGGACAGACATTCACATATCTGCCTGTGGATGGGGATTAAATAGTGGAATGAATTTAGAAGTCCTGCTATACTACCATCTTTGCTCCTCTGACTTTGTGGCCTACAGTGCTGCCAATATTTGTACTCCCTATGAATCCATACAGATCAAACAGAATATTAGGGGCTTGAAGGGACCTCAAATGATCATCTAGTCCAACCTCCCACATGTGCATCCCTTCCTCTCTGCAGCTCTAAACTCCACCTGGCAAATATAGAGAACCAGAAGGAAAATCAAGTGCTGTGTTGAAGTGAGGAACTTGTGTTCCTTCCAGTCTTGGGGGCTTATTTCTGTTGCTTGCCTTCATGCAAGTCTCAGCTGTCTGTTTGCTCAGGGATTGTGTCACCCTGTGCACAGGAAAGTTCAGGGAGTTGTCTCAAAGCCTCAGTAGAAAAGGTTGCTTGCATACCTTCCTTGAAACATAAAACACCCTGCAATGTCAAGCCAGAAATGAACACATGGAAGGTGGAAACAGGACTGATCTAGCATCATGCTTGAGATTAGTTAAAACTGTCTTTTGTACCACAAATGGATGGATCTCTTAAAACATAAGTAGTTGTTGACAATGGTTTGAATGCAATTTCAGTACTAGGTAAAAGGTTTCCTCTTGTCACCTCTGCACACATAAAGAGCAGCCGCTCTTCACTTTTATCCTGAAAGTCTATTTTTGGCAATGAAAAAACAAGGAGTGACTCCATTTCTCCATTTGGAAAAAAACAAGGGCAAACAAAGGTGAAGTTTCTGCAAGAAACCATAATGAAGAGGAATCTCTTCTGCAACAGGTTGCAGGAAGCCTGAGAATAAAATGATTGCCATAGATATTATTAAGAGGTCAAGCCCCTGAAAAATAAAAACAAAGGATCCTGTGGAGCAGCAAAGAAGCAGTATTTTTAGTGTCAGATGTGAAAGTGGGAAGTTTTTTAACAGGGTCAGTGAAAACCTCCTTGGGAAAGGCAGATCTAGAAGAGAATGACTGACACTAATATCTAGCACATCCTCTCCTCTTGAAGGGGAGACCTTTTTGAGAACTAATTCATCACATGTGACGGACACATTCATATAATCTCTCTCTAAAAATCCATATTTATTTCCTTTGCAGCATCCTTAAACCCCAGCTATTTTGCACCAAATATTTGCTTTCAAGGGTGCATTACTAGAAATAAGTAACAAATCTGTAATAGCCAAGCAAATACCCTGGCTCCATGTTTCCTTTCCAAGATTCAGTGTGAACATAAACCAGATGTGATCCCAATAAAAAGGCATCCTCTGATGTACCAGATGGGACTCCTGCATCACTTTCCTATTGGCTAAATATGGTTTTGGGGGAAACAATAGTACCAACGCAGAGGTGAAGTGATACGAGGCAGGACTGATTCCTTCATTCCAGAACCCAGTGACAGAGATCCGAATGGGGATTAAGTGGGAAAGGAGAGTAAATTTTCCCCTTTTTTGGCCTGCATAATTATTCTGCCTGATTGGGCATTATGGACTGCAAAGCACTTCCCAGCTTTGGTTTTGTTTTCAATTGCAGTTATCATCCTCATTTCAATTTTAACTGCTATTGTGGGCCTTTGCTACTACTGCTGTGTTGTAGACAACAGCAGCAGCACCAGCAGCAGGAATTTTTAGAATGAAGTAGGAAAGTTAACAGCTGTAAAAATCTTATCCTGAAAAGTTATTGTTTATATTCCTTCATAGTATCATAGTATCAGTCATGGTTGGAAGGGACCACAAGGATCATCTAGTTCCAAACCCCCTGCCATGGGCAGGGACACCCCACACTAGATCAGGCTGGCCAGAGCCTCACCCAGCCTGGTCTTCAACACCTCCAGGGATGGGGCCTCAACCACCTCCCTGGACAACCCATTCCAGGGCTTCACCACTCTCATGGTGAAGAACCTCCTCCTCATGTCTGGTCTCAATCTCCATACCTCCAGCTTCATTCCATTCCCCCTAGTCCTATCAATACCTGATATCCTGAGAAGTCCCTCCCCAGCCCCCTTGTAGGCCCCCTTCAGATACTGGAAGGCCACAATGAGGTCACCTTGGAGCCTTCTCTTCTCCGGACTGAACAGCCCCAACTCCTTCAGTCTGTCCTCATAGGAGAGGTGCTCCAGCCCTCTGATCATGTATGCTAGCAATAATTACACTAAAGTCTGCTTAGGAAAAAGGGTCCATTTAACATCAGAGGAGAAATTTATTTAACTTTTTTTGACTCCTAAATGAAATACAAAGCCTGTTTCATTAAATGTGCTTTGCTTTTCCCTTTTTATTTTTTCTTTTTTTTTTTTTTTTTTTTTCCTTTTTTTTTTTTTTTTTTCTTTCTTTTTTTTTCTTTTGGTAAAACAGTGGAACAAAAAAAATGTACCAATAAAAATTCCCAGTTGAAAAAAGCCTTTTCCATCCAAAAATCCAATCAACTGAGTACAAAATGTGAATCTCCTCTTCACAAAGGGGAAAAAAATATCCGAGGTGACCTCAGTTTTCTCTGTGTTACATAGGGCTGCTGGTTGAGAGACACCTCAGACACACCACATACTCCAGCCTTCTACATGTGTCATCTAAAGCAGGAGTGCCAGGCTCATCATTGTTGTACTTCTGTAGTCTAACCTTACTGATGAATTTATGGGTTTATTGTGGATATGCACCAATTCCAGTGAGCATGTACCCAGAAACAACAGTGAAGTAGTGGGAGGCCTGTGGTTTGAGTGATACAGCATTCAAATACTGACAGTTGCCTCACAGACCCAAAATGATCCTTAATGCACCTTCTCATCCTAAGGAAGCTTTTCACCATAAGGTTGGCTGAACATTTCCCAGCACACAAGCAGAACTTCACAGGTTATATTTTCTCATTTCAGAGACAAGTTTTACCCTTTTGCAAGTCACCAGACAGAATTTTTTCATTCCTTGAGTTGAGGTGAATGCTTCACCCAATGTATTGCCCTCTCCTCTAAACCCTAAATGGCTGCCACAGCAATGGAGCAATTAGGTTCTGCTTTGGATGGAATGATTCATGTTTCAATAAATTAAATTTCAACAAGGCATAATTATGATGAGTCACAGAAACACAGATTAATCAGAGCACCTCCCTTTTAGCAGTCATAACAATGAAAAATTCCAAATGTGGTACATATGATGCTTCTACTCAGCTTTTGTTTTGCTTGATTTAATTTCTCCTTTATAGGTTGATCCTACATAAGCTCTAGGAGAGGGCTTTGGGGTTGCACATAGATCTGTATGACAGTATGGTGAATTCTCTTACAGTTTTCCATCTGGTGAATTAACCTGAAAGATAATGAATGTTACCAATACCGATGATTTCAGCAAGAACCTGAAGATCTCTTGTTTGCTGCTGAACTTTTCTTGACACAGTGCATTGCCAGTGCCTTCTGTACCTGAGCATAAACAAATGGGGTCTTGCACAGTGGATTTTTCTGTTGAGTTAGTTCTTCAAAGATGCAGAGGATGGGAAATTCCTTCACTCTAATGTCTGAGCATCCTGTTCCTATCAGACATAATCAGGATACTTGAAAACATCTGTTAGGGATTCCCTTCCTCAGTGTTGGTCCTAAGAATATTGTGTCTATGCTGGATCCCATCTCAGCTGAGGTATGGTGCTGTTTCCTCCTCTCTCCTTACTCCATTTTTACTGTTGCTGAATGTGGAGACTGACAAAGGTTCACTCACTTAGCAGAAGCTGTGCTCAACTTGCCTCATTTGACTGTCACTTTTAGACTCATGTACACTTGCCACAAACCAGTGCCGGGGAAGTTCCTTCAAGTTCGTTCTTTGTGATCAGACTATTTGTGGCTGCCCTTCATCAGGCCTTGGGTAGGAATATGTGCAGTGTTTTTTCCAAATATTGTAGCATAACTTATCCTGTGTGACCAGCTCAGTTTGAATTGCAGTTGGATTGTTTTATGGAATTGTCTTGCTCTCAAAGCTTTCATTCTCCAAAGTGGTAGAAAGGGGTTTATTTTCTTTTCCTTTTTATTGCACTAATTTTTAAGGTGAGAGTGGTGGCAGGGCAGGGGGAGCGTGGGGGCCAGGGGGAAGCAGAACAGGAGGGTGTGGGTTTTGACAGAAAGAGTGAGAGGGAAGGTTGGGGTTTTTTTGACAGTTTATTTTACACTACCACTGATGCATATAAAGTTTGACATGCTCAAGTTTACTTCTCTGTGCATCTTGTGAATTTTCAGTTTGGTTTTAAAAGTTGGCTAAAGGATCTGTGGAGTAGATGGGGTGTTGATGGAGATGCTGTTAAATTAACATTGTCAGCAAACTAATAAAACCTTTAAAAGAAAAGCCTTTGAGGGCAAAGAGAAGGTTTCTTTCATCTTTTCTTTTCTTTCCCTCCCTCTCCTCTGCTTTTTCCCTCTGCACAAATTAATTTCTCTTTCAGAAAAGATCACATTTTTTTTTTCCCCTGCACAGCATGACAAACATTAGAAGATATAATTTCTGAAGAATTAATAATGTTCTGACAAACAGCAGGTAAAGGTGAACTTACAGGAGTTGTGAGGCTGCATGCATGCAGAGAAGCAAAAGGAACACTGAGCAACACAAGTTTGTCTTGGGCACTGCAAAAATTGTACAGTGCAAATAAGTATGTGTGAGGAAGGGCAATGGACAAAAGAGACCAACCTTGCAAAGAAACTGATATGGATGTGGGGTCTGAGCAGGGCAGAGGTGACACCTTCAACCACTCAACCATCTCTGCTGGCCTGTATGATCTGTATTTCTCTTGGGTTTGCCCAGACCCACAGGCCTTAAGGGGGCTCCCTGGCAGGGCTTCAAGGATGTCAGCAGTTTGCAGGCTTCTTTGGAGCTATGACCATCATGACTTTCAGAAAGGGTCTGTGAGGAGGTTGCAGTCAGAGGTACCTTTGACTACCTCCATACTGGGGATTTCTGAACTGGATAGGAAGAAACCAAAGGAAGTTTCCAACTGACTGTTTATACTCTCCCGCCAGCAAGTGCAGGGTGCGGTTTTGAATGGAGAATGTTGTTCAGGACAACTGTAAGCCCAAAAAGCCACATTTATTCCATGGCTCAAGCCTGTATCCACAGTCCCAGGAGATTATATTACTCACAGAAAAAAGCTTGTTAAAATCTCCCATGCATCATAAGATATGCCACCCAACAAGAGGTGGTGATTCTGCTTCAGTCTTAGTGGCATTTGAATTGTAGAGAAAAGAGGCATCCAGAAATGATTGTATGCTCCCAGCAGGACCTTCTGATTTCCTGGGGTTTACAGGCTACAACAACAGACCTCCAGGGAGAAGTCCACTATTGAGATGTTGCCTCAGTAATTCCATGGATGCACCCTCTCCAAGTTTGAACCAAAATTAATGCTAAGGTAGTTTCAGTGGTACTAGGAAGCTAAAAGGTCAGATGGCCCTTGAAAGACAGGACATGCACTTTCTTTTAAAACAAGAGCTGTGTGGTCATTCCAGCTGAGCTGGGTGAATTCCATTGTAAATGATACTGTGCAGGTCTTCAGTGTTCTGTTGTACTTATTCGATGGATTATTCTTCTTAGTTTCTTCCCGAATTGTTCCTTGGGTTTCCTCTATACTACAACCCATTGCATTCCACCTTCAATACAGCAGCTTCCTAACCTGCATGGTGATATTGATACAAAGACCCCTGCTCCTCAACATGCCTACACTCACTCCCATCAGATCAATTTGGCTTCATTTTGTGTGATGGGACTTTTGGCCTATAGAATATTTTGGGTCTTCTTCCAAGTCGTGGATCCATAAGACCAATTCCAATTTCAAATACCCCTGCAAGTGTGTGAAGAACGGTGGCATAAAGTCAGGGAGCCAGCTGCACAGCCTAGTATCAAAAACAAGAGCAGACCTGGAAAAATATTACAAAACTCTTCCACTGGCACCAGTGGGTCAGTGTCATTACAGGCAGTGGTGTTGTTCTCAGATCCTATTTCATTGGCTTCCTTCCCCTTTTTCCTCTCCCTCTTCTGAAGCACATTTTCTTTCCCTTGTATTGCATGGTAGGGTTGTATCCCTGGAGATTCACAGTGATGAGGAGGAGTAGACAGAGATCAAAAGCACTTCTAGCTTTGAAAAGATTATTCCTGGCCACGAACCAAGTACGGCAAGCTCCAATCCATCCATCTTCTTCAAACAGTGTTTCAAAACTGGTCAACTAACCCTTTTGGACTCTGCTTCCTTTTCAGCTTTACGTGGCACACAGAATTCTTTGATTTTACCTTTTAAAGCATGGCACTGAATTCTTTACTAACAAGACTGACTGCTCTTATTTTTCAAACCTGTGACTGCAGACCTCTATGTGATTCCGATCCTGCTCAGTGTCTTTCAGGGCCAAAATCTCTCAGTTTCTTCACTAATCAGCTGCACCAATTTTACCTTGGTTTATTGACCTTTTCAGAGAAACAAAGTGAAAATAATATTCACTGTATTTCTTTGGAGACAATCTCCTCCAGCAATCTTAACTACCAAAGAAGCAACAATAGAAGAGTCAGTGATAATTACAAGAGACTTATCAAAAAAATGGATACAGTCTACTTAGAAGAATGCTAAGATCTGTGACATTTGGCTGGAAGAAAATTTAATTCTAATGGCTGGGGTGGGCTAATAGTATTACTAGCAGAAGACTTGTGAGTTGAGTACTTTTCTAGCGTGCATAAAATGCACTGTGTTTTCAAACAACTTTTATGTTGACAAGATGGACATCACACAGGAAGAGATCAGCAGACTTCATGTTGTCCATCTCTGAAGCACAAGTTCAGATATCACGCAAAAAGACTTAGATGTTTGTGAGTATGGTCACTGGATGTAAACAGTTCTGGAAACAGGAACTTGGTTTGTTTTTCCTTTTTTGGGGGTGTGCGTGTGTATTAGAAGCAGTCCTAGCTGCTGAAGTAACAGGTGCTTATTAGTCTACCCATCCACACATGACTGTTATGAATAGTTAAAACAAGATGATTTGGTTGATCAGTTTTATCTGAACATCACAGTGCATAAACAAGTGCAAATGGAAGACGTGTCTCAGAGTCACATCTGCTGGATAAAACAGTAAAAGGCATCCTGCAACTTATTCCAGAGAGACAGGTCACAGTCTAACCATGCACTGGTGTGCTTGGAAAATGAATGATTATCCAAGATTGCCTAGTTTTTGGAAAACAACCAGAAAAAACTAAATTGCTCAAGAAAACAACTCATCTCTCAAATTCAAAATGTTCTGAATGGATTAGGGAGGAACAACATCGGTGAAATCAGCCAGTTTATTTCTCCCACATGCCTAGCAAAGTGGTAGGTCATGAATAACACTTTGAGGATTTTAGAGATGAGATGTGCACAAAAATCTTGGTTTGAGCATTCAAGAAGTTCTAGAGAAGGTAAAGAAAGTTTTCAGTGGTCAAGACAAGCTCATCTAACTTGACTTATCAAAAAACTATTAGCATGTTGGCAGTGAGAGGTGTCTGTGGAAGGCAAAAAGCTAACACGTTGATTTTACTGCAAGAGTATTGAGAAGGCCGTTCACTTTCTACAGCTTTTTCTATATGACATCAAGCAATAACTGCAGTCCAGTGTGCCAGAACCTCATGAACTCTGGTCTTGTGTAATTTCAGACTTTGTTTGTCACCTGGAAAATTTTTTTAACAATTGTAAATGTTAGTCATGCTAGACATCAGGTAGTGATAGGACTAGGGGGAATGGAGTGAAGCTGGAGGTGGGGAGATTCAGGCTGGAGGTGAGGAAGAAGTTCTTCACCGTCAGAGTGGTGAAGCCCTGGAATGGGTTGTCCAGGGAGGTGGTTGAGGCCCCATCCCTGGAGGTGTTGAAGACCAGGCTGGGTGAGGCTCTGGCCAGCCTGACCTAGTGTGAGGTGTCCCTGCCCATGGCAGGGGGTTTGGAACTAGATGATCCTTGTGGTGCCTTCCAACCCTGACTGATTCTATGATTCTATGATTCTATGACTTAGTAAGGTTTGCCTCAGCCTGCAATTGCCAGTAAGCCAATCAATATACTGGCAGCCAAACTTCCAATGAATGCCTTTTGAAGCATTTTTCCCAAGAAGATTATCCACAGCTAAGATGCAGAGTTCAGATATCATTTGTTCAAAAGCTTACTGTACTACTATTAAATTGAAACATCTCACATAGCCTAGGTCAGTACTAGGCAGTTCTTAGTTTTAAATTCTCTGAATCTAGGCCATATCATTCTAGTTACCTGATTTGACTGCCTGTGTAGTTCATGAATTCTAGGTGCAGTTTTCCTCCCAGTCATCACCTAATAAAATCTATTAACACTGCTCAGTGAAAATACATTTTCTCGAGAGATGCTCAGGTCTTGTTTGTTCATTGTTTCTTTGGATTACTGCTTTTCCCTTCCCCCTCCCAGCTAAATATTGTGCCAAGATTTAATTCAACTCTGAGCTACTGATTCTTGCTCTTAAATTCTCTGCTGAGTTAAAGACTTCTATAGTAACTGCTATTTTTTCTTTGGGAAGGTAATTATAGAGTAATCAAGTCACCTCTTGTCTCCCCAGCTGCCTTCATGATTAGTTAAACAGATTAATTTCTTTAACTCTCCCATGATGAGGGGATTTCTCCAGATCCAGAAAAAATATGTGGTTAAATTCTGCAAAATATTGTGGCTTTACAACCTTTCTCAGGTGTGGATTCAGAACTGGATACAACAAGCTGGCATTAGCAAATGTCATCTACAGAGCTGACGATGTAATATGTTAGGTTATGTTTTTTTTCTTTCAATATACCTTATGACTCCGCCCGCACTGTTTGGCTTGTTTTTGTAACCAGAACAAACAGCTTTTATCTAAAGTCTAGCTTAAGACCATTGTGGTGAGGGTCAGTCTTTCTGTAGATATGACACACTGCCTTTCACTTATGCAGAAGCTTTTACTAAAACATTTAATTTGACTTTATCAATGGATTGCTTTGATTATAAATCACTATCCCAGCAATGCCAGTGTGGCATAGTAGTCTTCTTTATCAGTAGTGAGTTTATGTCAATTACTGAATCAATGATTAAAGTGCAGATCCAAAATGAGACTCATCCCAGAGCATACAGTCATTCAGGGACAGAATTCAGAAGAAATTGAGAAAACCAACTTCTGGATGAATGAGTTCACAAAATGATGGTAAAGCTTGAAGAATAAGGATAGTTCAGTGAAAAACAGAAGAATAAAACCAGATGTTGTTTATTCCCTTCCAGTTTTTGGCAAACCCTATCAGCTTTTGGTCTGGGCCATAATGCAAGCTATACCAGCTGCCTGATAGAGAGGCTGTACAAGGTAATAAACGCCACAGGGAGTCAAGAACAAGAGGAATTGAAACTCCCTCAGGTCACAGAAGGAAAGACAAAGTCCTTTGCAGATTTGTCCTCATAGTAAAAGGTCTCTGCAGAAATAATTAATTCGTGTTGTGAAAGTGAAGTTAATGTAGATCAACACTCATTAGTCAAGCTGTTGAAAGACCTGAACGTGAAACAAGACACTGGGGAGGATGAAACTGGTGATGTTCTCTAGGAAATCATAAGAAAGAGCATTTTGATCTCCAAAACATTCAACCACAAGGATGCTGGCAGGTGAGCGTTTAAGCCCTAGCATGTAGACAAAAGGGAGATGCAAGCTGAGCATGCTTCCCAGCAAAGAAGAATGTGATAAGTGATCCAAGAACAAGTGCTGACCCTTTGGCAAACATCCCTGCCTCCTGGTGCTCCACACAAGACTCCCATCCTCTGTTCCTTTTGCCATTCTCTACTGATAGACCATCAACTTTAGATAAGAGGCTACCTTACAATTAGAGACCATCATGGGAAAGTAGAGTTGGTGTTGTATGAAAGATGCAAAGAGTGTCAGTGTTTCACTCCATCTCACTGTAGAAATGAAGGACAGCTTCCTTTCAATTGCTACCTGTGGTGGTTTAAGTACTCACTGAAGGCCAGTGACTTCTTTAAATGTAGCAGACTTTTCTAAGTGCCTCACCATCTGTTCAGTACTTTTGACAATGTTTATGTTGTCAGTCACATAGGGGAAAAAACATCATAGCATTTAATATCTTTCGTTAATGGAATATGTTGAGATTAAATTAATCATGCAAACATGGAACCCTGTGCTCATAAGTGAGAGCATGTCTTAAACAGTAAGCCTATTAATGGATCCTGTTTCTGATCACCGCTCTCATAAGTGATAACAGGCCTGAGGCCACCTGAGGCACTTTCCACAATTTTCTCAAAGGGAGGAGTGCTGGGAAGAGATCCTGGCACTAGCAAGAGTGCTGAGGTGAGGGGCTTGGTGCCACTGTAATGTGATCTCTCTCTGCTCAGACATTCCTATGATCCCCTCCACTGCATGCCACACAAGTGCTTCTCTGGAGCTTGGACACAGGGCTTGGCTTCATCGTAGTAAGGTGAGGATAGAGCAGGCAGTTATCAGTAACCTCAGTTACCGATGATGGCATCAGGGAATTATTCAGTTTTAATGTCTCACCTCAACTTTTCCATTTGCGGTGAGAGACCTGAAGCAGAAGCAGAAGCCAAGTTCTGAGTCTCTGTCTGACTCAAAGTACCCCAGTGCATATGCAACAAATCCAGACAGAAGTTCCACCTGGCTGGCCAAAATTTGCCTTTTAACTCATGAACAATATTACCATTGAGAAACAAAAGAAGAAGCATCCATAGAAGCTTAAAACTATGGTCACCTTGAATTTGTAGGGTCCTTGCATGTCGCTGGCAGTATCACATGCAGGCTATTTTTGAATTAGGAGTTTGGTATTAATGTACTTGTATGCTAGTGTGGACTGTGCTTGGCCTTTGAAAGCGTATGGCCTTAGTCACATAACACACAATGCCCCTCTTTGTGATCTCTGCATGTCCTCATTAAGTCCAGTATAAGGTCCTGTCCTGATCTCAAAATAAAAATGACTTGAGATGATTTGACTAATTGGCAGCTCTATGGATCCAAGCATTTCTCTACTGTCTCCTGTCTTGCCCTTTCTATTCAAAGATTCTATCTGCCAGGTAAATGTTGAGTTGGGATGGCAGCGTTTTGCTGGTATGAGCAATACTGAATTTCTCAGCAACTTGTGAAAGCTGAGATGTATTGCTTGATCTGCGTGTGTATTTCCGTGCTGTAATATATACCTGCAATATAAATGAAACAAACCCCGAACTAACCAACCAACCAAACCAAAACCAACAACAAAAAAATCAAGACGGTCCAAGAGATTCAAACTCTCCTTCTTAGTATATGGAGAGATTAGGTAGAAACAAAGCCTGTGATTTTCACATGAGACATGTTTTAGGCTTGTTTTCTTGTCTTCCAGGTTTGAACTAGTATAAACTGTGTCTTTTGTGAAGGTTTTACCCTCAGAGATCTTCAAAATCTATTGCAGATTTGCGAAGCCTATTTAACCTTTTCTGACATTTAAAAGAAAACAGAAAGCAAACCCTGCCAGCTGAAAAGTGAGTTAAAGGAACCAGTCCAGTTTGTATCCAACTGGATGAAGAAAGGATAGGCAAATTCCTTCCATTTTACACATAGTTAGTCATGAAATTGTACAAGAGAAATAAAAAATAGACAATAAAATAACCGTACTGTAACAGCTGAAGCAAACCTTGGGTAACTGACAGCAGTGAAATGTCTTGAGAGCATTTGTACCATTCCATTTCATTAGGCTGAGGGGTGGGATTGCAGACTGTAAAAAGATTATAGCAGAGGTTTTCTGAAATTTACAGCTCACAGCACAGTGAAGAAGTCTCCCTTTCTTGTGTGTGCAACAGGGAGCCTGGGTTTTGTCTCGATGAAGATGATGTGTAGGAGAAGAAGGTTGCCAGAAGCACCAATGAAAACTGAGGTTGCTCCATGAGCCTTTTTATTTTTTTTTTAAATACTTCCTATGGCCTACCAAACACATTTGCACAGTTTGGTTTTGTTCATTTCCCAAGCTCTTGATTGTGGGCAGAATTAGCTTTAACGGTGGCATTTAGGGCAATATCTGGTGCTTTGGGGTAGAATAACTATAAGCAACAAGTGCAATGAATGTTACAGGAGAGGAATAGAATAGAATAGAATAGAATAGAATAGAATAGAATAGAATAGAATAGAATAGAATAGAATAGAATAGAATAGAATAGAATTACCAAGGTTGGAAGAGACCTTGAAGATCATCGAGTCCAACCTGTAACCACAACCTCACAACTAGACCATGGCACCAAGTGCCACATCCAGTCCCCTCCTGAACGCCTCCAGGGACGGAAGCATTGCTCTTATTTCAAACAGCTTAACCAGCAGGAACTACTCTGTTTTGTACCTGCTGAGGATCTGTTCCCAAGACTGTCAGTCAGCTGTAACAAGGAGCTTAAATTCTGGCTGAAATAGGAGTATGTGTTTACTGCAACCGCAGCCTGTTGCCCTGTAACACAGCAAGTACACTGGGAAGCTAAGATCTTCTTTCTCAGAAATCTCTTTGGTTTCAGTCACTTCTCTTGTTATACACAACCAGCTTCCACTTACGTCAGTGGAACTCCTGCTGATGTATTGCAGAGTAAGAGAACATTTAGGATTGCAGTTATCTGTCAGCAAAAAATACATAGGGCTGGCAGGGAAAGGGTGAGAAAGAGAAATCATTCTAGATGACTAACAGCACTACATACTTTAACTGGTGACATTTGGCTATAGCAGCGAACTTTCTCTGGCTCCTTTTTTTCTGCCAGTGTGGATTCAGCAAAAATGCTGGGTTGCACTTGTCCCTGTCAGAATGGAGGAGGTATCTACCAGTAGCAGAGGTGGACAACAGACGTACAGTGATGCAAGTTTCCAACAGGAATGGCAGTTTCCGCCAAACTGTAATTTTCAAAATTACAATGGGAATGATGTGAAACAAAGTGTTGCAACCCAAATGAAATGCAATTCAAGTTTAGAAAAGCTTGGTTTTCCTTTTTATTTACACAAAATGAGTAATTTTTGTCTTGATTCACAATGGCAGTCAGCTCAGTTTTCCTTTTTGAGCATTGTCTTGTGGGAGTTTTACTTCACAACTCTGTTCTTCCTACTGTGGGCCCATAGTCCTTTGGAAGACTGCAGCCCTCAAGAAATAAAATGTGCTTGGCTTGGTCTGAGTTATGCACTGTTTTGGATACTCGTGTGACTCTAGTGCTGCTTGAGAAATGCCATTTGGACAGAAAAAATTCAGCCTATAGGGAAATACGGGGATTCTGGTCTTCTAACTACAAAGCCGTAACAAAGACCCTCACAAAATGTGCAATCCACTATCAACTGAATTTCAGGCAAATTGAGTATGTGTGTCAAATCCAACAAACAAAAGGAAACATTTCAGTATAGGTAATTCTCCACTCTAATTTCTATTCAAGAACGATGGAAGTACTGGCAATTCTTAGCAGAAATCATAAGAAATTTCAGGATTTGTGTAAATGTATTACATTGGAAGTGTTTGCTTTAGCTTAGAATAATAAGTTTTGACATGCTGGAAGTTCCCAAAGAGCAGGAATTCCAACTTTCTCACTGCTGCAAGTCCATGTTCATTAATTTTCATGGTTTTTAATGTGCAGGCTGTCCTCTGTGGGCTATAAAGGCTTGAGCAGTAAAGCCAAAAACCTTTACTGAGGATTTGTACGTGGGTAATTGAAAGATTCAATTCTTAAAAGTGAAATTGTCCTCAGTTTGGTTTTATAGCCAAAAATTATTTGATATAAATTGTATAGCTCAAAGTAAGTGCTCTTAATTCTGCTGATGTGATTCCCACAAAGAGCACTGTAAATAGATAAAAGTCTGTAACAGAGCACAATTTGGACTCCTCTACAACCTTTTTATAGTTTTGGGCTGCAAGTGATTAGTGGCACAGGCTTCTCGTGCAAAATTACCAGTCCAGATAGGTTTCATGGTTGGATGTTGAATATGCAAAGAAAAATGTTTTGTGTGTACAATGTTGTGGGTCTTTTGCAGTCATGTGATTGTTTTTTTCCCCTCAACAGATCCATTTCTGTATTGCCGAAGTGAGCCTTTTGATTACCAAAAATCTTCCAGAGAGCTCAAGCAACCTCAGGGGCTGATTCCCATTCTTCTTACTATGAGTCTGAAGTCCCCAAACTTCAGTGCTCCACCTTCAGGTTTGGTTTTATGTGAAACAACCCTGATTTCAGATCTGCCCTCTGAAGACTTTCAGAGATAGAGCAATGGACAAATTTAATAATTGTGGATGATTCACCCTTGGGTGCTTCCTTTTCTGAAAGGGAAAGTAAAGGGCCTTTTAAGCTGTCAGAGCCTTCAAATGCCAATAAACAGTTTAAAGAGTGCCTACAGAATAAATTAATGAGAAATTAGTAAGATAGGATAAGAGGGTTCACTAGTTCTCTCCCAGACATCTTGCTTTACAAGTCTGGTTTGGGATATTATAACAATCACAGTTTAGAAGATGCTGAAGACAAAGCAATGAAGTAGCAGCAGTGTCAGATTCAATATTTTATGTACTTCTTTGGGATACTGTGAGTAGTGACTGTACCCAGGAGAACAGGAGAGAAAAAAGCCCCAACAAAAAAAATTCAGATCAGAAGACACAAGGATTCTTCTGGATGAAAAGCATGAAGACCAAATCTCAAGAAATACTCACCATTTTACAAAGGACATTAACCAAGCCTGTAATGTAAGTCTAAAATGGCTGCATAGGGGTGAAAGTTTTCCAGACCAAGACAGAAGAGGCTGGATTTTATTTTCAATACAATACAATACACCAGACTGGAAGAGACCTTCAAGATCATCGTGTCCAACCCATCAACCAATCCAACCCACCCAACAACTAAGCCATGCAGCCAAGCACCCCATCAAGTCTTCTCCTGAACACCTCCAATGAAGGTGACTCCACCACCTCCATGGGTAGCACATTCCAATGGGCAATCACTCTCTCTGTGTAGAACTTCTTCCTAACATCCAGCCTAAACCTGCCCTGGCGCAGCCTGAGACTGTGTCCTCTTGTTCTGGTGCTGGCTGCCTGGGAGAAGAGGCCAACCTCTGCCTGGCTACAACCTCCCTTCAGGTAGTTGTAGAGAGCAATAAGGTCACCCCTCAGTCTCCTCTTCTCCAGGCTAAGCAACCCCAGCTCCCTCAGCCTTTCCTCATAGGGCTTGTGTTCCAAACCCCTCACCAACTTCGTTGCCCTCCTCTGGACACGTTCCAGCAAGACAACATCCTTCCTAAACTGAGGGGCCCAGAACTGGACACAGTACTCAAGGTGCGGCCTAACCAGTGCAGTGTACAGGGGCAGAATGATGATGCAGTTAATGATTCAGTTAATGATGCAAATATAGAGCATAACTCACTGACTTTCATGAGCTCTCTAGGTAGAATTCAGCTCAATCTGATCCTTTGTTTCTTAGTGGGGATAAAGCCAGTGACCAGCCTGATGACTGGATTGGACTAGATGACCTTTGGAGGTCCCTTCCGACACAGAGCATTCTATGATTCTACTCTATGACCAGCTTGCAGGAAGCATAAGGGGAAATCCACCCCACCGAGGTGGACAGAATATAACTGAATACAATAGAATACAATAGAATAAACCAGGTTGGAAGAGACCTTCAAGATCATCGTGTCCAACCCATCAACCAATCCAACCCACCTAACCAACTAAACAACTAAACCATGGCAAATCTTTCCTTCCCTTTTTTATAAAAATATATGGATGTTTTTATATATAAAAAAAAAAAGAAAAGTAAGTCCTGTCCAACCAGCAAGAATTCTGGTGGGTGGTTTTTTTTGTTTGTTTGTTTTGTTTGGGGTTTTTTTTTTTTTTTGAAACAGGTAATTTTTAAGACAGCTTCACAGAGCAGCAGAAGGCAATGACAGGACTTCCTACATATGGGAAAAGCACTATCATTTTGATCTCCCTGCCTAACTTGTTCAGTGTGGGCAGATTAGAGATCAGCATTGATTTTCCATGCTGCAGGACAGATTTGTCCTGAAACCATCCAGAGGCCAGGCAAATAATTCTTGGAAAAGAGCTCTGCTCCTGCTGGCACCTAGATTTTGTAAAAGATTCAGTGGGACAGTGAGAGCTGGGGAGAGCTGGTGGGGGTAAAGAGCTCTCTGCTGAATCTGTGATTATTTTTTCTGTAGGGTGGTTTTTTTTGTTTTTTTTTTTTTTTTTTTTTTTTTTTTTCCTGTGAGAGAAGAAAAGAAAATTGGGGTGTTGAGTGTTTGGTGGAAATCAAAACAAAAACATAACCCTGCTTCTACCAGGCCTTCATCCAGCTCTGCAACTGCCTGTTTTTCCACTGGCTCTCAAAATTCATGTAAAGAAGAAGGCAAAGAATGCAACTGTTTTCTGGCAGTTTCTGTTCTGAATATGCTACTAAGGAACATTTTAACCATCTAATTGACCATTCCACCCTGAGGTTCCATGGCCTTTGAGGTCCAAGCATCTGAAGACATAAAACCAGTGTAAAATGCTATTTCACATTCCAGGAAGCTACCAAAGAGCCACCAATTTCCCCTCACCCCAGGAGGCTTTGCAGAATCCAAAGAACAGCCCCAACTTTTCTGAGGAACCAGATCAAACCACAGCACCAAACAAGCACAGAATTGCCAAATATTTTAAATTTCTTTTTTTTTTTTAATCTTGGAAAAAATAAAATTACAAAAACATTTCTTGTTCTTAGTGGATTTCACATCTCTGTGATGCCAAGGGGAAGGGATACTTTCCTTCCATTAATAGCAAGGTCCTGAGACATCAAAACTAGGGGAGTATTTAAAATCCCAACAGGAAGGGTGGGATGGAGTCCCTCAGTGGGAAGAAATCAATTGTTGCAATCAGGATAGAGACAAGGCGAAGTAATTAGCTTAAGCTGCTAGCTCAGATTAAATTTATGCTTCAAATCACCTCAACATTCCTTCCCCCCTCCATTCATACATGCCAGCAATATGTTAATACTTATTTTAATTCCTCTGCCCACTCCATCCTGGCCTGTCTCTTCCTACTTGTTCCTCAGTGGAACAGGATTTGAAATTCATTTGAAGTCCATTCAGCAGGGGGAAAGAATAAAAAAGTGGACTTGGACCAGATTCTGAATCTCAGATCTTCATCTATGATGGGCTCAATCACTGGCAAATCAGTTAAGCCAATACCCTGGATTCTGGGAAGTTGATGTGGTCCTCCGCTTGTAACAGAGCATGCTGCAGACATCTGCCCCTTCTTCCGCTGCAGCTCATCCTCCTCTTATCATCTTGTCACACACACTCTTTGACCACTGCTGCACAGATGCTTCCTTTTATAAGTCATCTTGGCCTCCACATGCAAATCGTCCCCAGAGATGCCACACTTCATTGGCACCCTGGGGAGAGGATGGGGAGCTGGAAAGGAAGGTGGCTGTTGAGAATGTCCTGCTATTACTGAGGTCAGTTTTTAAACATTATGACCAAGAAGATGTCATCAAGATTTCAGTGGGGTCAGACTTGACCCCTAAAATTCCTCCATATTCCTACCAATGAAAACATTGAATTTCTGAGTCCTTATCTAGGTGATTTGGGGTGCAAGAAAGCATCCAAGCACTTCCTTCATCCTGTTACCAAGCAGAGCAAGAAACTGTCCTATTAGAAAAAGAAATGAAAAAAAAGGTATTCAGGAAAATGTCTTCATTTAGCAAAACTGTAGCTATGTATGATGGCTTCTGGAGCAGATGGGGACTTGAACGGTGTCTGCCGCAGTGTCTGTCAGGAGCAGAGACACTGTGGCGTGAAGCAGAGCACAAGTCCATGCCCCTGTTTACAAAAGTGCCCCAAGTGCTCACAATGAGCAATGCCAGTCATTGTTTTCTCTTGTGAGATGTATCAGTCCCTTACTAGGAATGTCACCCAGTCCCTCTTTTTCTCACGGATTGTATCACCGAGATGCAGCAGCAGAGAGGCAAGCAATGTAGTTTCAATTAGGACCCGCTAAAAACAGCTCTTACTATGTTATAAATTCTATATTTATCCTGAAACATCAGCCCCATTCCCATCCTGAGCCTTTGTCCCCCTTCTCCTTGCCCCTCCCCCCTTTAATTGTTTGCAGAAAAGTTTCCATTGTGTTCTCTTTTCCATTTTTTAGGACCAGCATTGCAATATAAATAGTCTTTTTTCTTTTCTTCCCGCTCTCTCTCTCCCTTTTTGCTAATAGTTTGGTTTCTTTACTTGGCCGAATGTACATGACTCTGAGGTTTTGAGATCTAATTGCATGATTGCTCCCAAATTTTCCAGCCAATGGGGCATCTAATCAGCTGAAAAATGTCATTATCGACTGATATATGCTGGAGGGAAGGAAACAAAATGTTTACTTTAGGTAAACACCCCGAGTGGGGACAGTTAATGCAGCTGCAAAAGTGACTGCAAATTTGTTAGTTCATGGGGGTTGTGATTGTGCCATGCTCCCTCACATAGTGATAACCCACTCGAATTGGACTCATTGGCAGTCCAGCTTAAAAATCCAAGTTGATCTGATGTGTGATGTGGAGGCAGATTTTACCCTTATTCTCTTGAGAGCTGGTCTCTGGCCTGAAAGGTCTGATTTCTACACATTGGTTATTTCATTCAGTCTTACAGTTGCAGCCCAAGAAAAAGAGAGAGGCATTTTTAAGACTTCCTCACTCAATTTTTCCTCTTGTATTGGGTTACTACTGGGTTAGCCCTGACTTGAATTTAGTTGCCACACAAGGACACCATAGGGGTGCCTGCATCCTTTCACGTGCCATCGTTGTTCTGCTGAAATGTCTGCCTTCAAGACTCTGCTACCTTTAACAAATCAGTGAACATCATAGGTTAAGAATAAAAGAGAGGGAAAGAGCAAGGTACATTCTCCTCCTCCCCCATCTGAAAAAAACTTTCAGCTTTAGAGATCTGAGTACACCTGTTAAAACAAGAAAGCAAAACTTCTCTTTGCTTCCCTTTTGTCCTTGAGGGAGTGAAGCATGGCTTTGGTCATCTCAGGGCCACTGCATTCCTCTCCACCTCCCAGGTTGTCCCTAGGATTTTGCATGCTGGAAAAGACAGAAGCAGAAGCTTACCATCCTTTTTCCTCTGTCCTCATCCTCTGGCTGTTGTCATGCACAAAGCATATTAAATCCTTCCTCCTCAAATGAATACTTCAGGACCAAATTCTGAGCTCAAAGTTTCACCTTGTTTGAACAGAATACCAACCCCCCCCCCCCCAATTAAAAATAATTTCTAAAAGCTCATTTATAATACCAGCATTTGTACTATGTTTTGATATGCTTTGAACAGCCTGAATAATTTCAAGGTGAAGAACTCAGAAGTTAAAAAAAACAAAAAAGAAAAAAAAAGAAAAAGAAAAAGAAAAAGAAAAAGAAAAAGAAAAAGAAAAAGAAAAAGAAAAAGAAAAAGAAAAAGAAAAAGAAAAAGAAAAAGAAAAAGAAAAAGAAAAAGAAAAAGAAAAAGAAAAAGAAAAAGAAAACAAAGAAAGAAAAATAAAGAAAGAAAAAGAAAAAGAAAAAGAAAAAAAAGAAAAAGAAAAAGAAAAAGAAAAAGAAAAAGAAAAAGAAAAAGAAAAAGAAAAAGAAAAAGAAAAAGAAAAAGAAAAAGAAAAAGAAAAAGAAAATAAAGAAAGAAAAATAAAGAAAGAAAAATAAAAATAAAAATAAAAATAAAAATAAAAAGAAAAAGAAAAAGAAAAAGAAAAAGAAAAAGAAAAAGAAAATAAAGAAAGAAAAATAAAGAAAAAGAAAAAGAAAAAGAAAAAGAAAAAGAAAAAGAAAAAGAAAAAAAAGAAAAAGAAAAAGAAAAAGAAAAAGAAAAAAAAAGAAAAAGAAAAAGAAAAAGAAAAAGAAATCCAAACAAAAATTAGGTATCTTAATCAATTTTTACTTACAATGAAGTTTGTTTCTTGCTTTCCATTGTCACATAAAAATAATTCCCTTCCAAATATTTTAGAAAAGGAAAAGAAAGAGAAAGAGAAAAAGAAAGAAAGAGAAAGAAAGAGAAAGAGAAAAAAGAAAATGAAGAAGAAAAGGAAAAGAAAATGAAAAAGAAAGACAAAACCCAAGAAAAGGAAACGCTTTAGTTTCTTTGAACAGTTAAAAAATAATGATAAACTTTTCCTGGTTAAAGTTAAAAAGACTTTTGAAACTTTACTTTAAAACACCAGCATGTTTTATATATTGTTTCTCATTTGTGAGTCATGAGCTCAAGTGCATTTATCTACCTACAATATCAAGAAATCATTCACAACACGCCTTCCTAAACAGGACTTTCAAATGTAAATATTCTTTGCAGACTGCTCTCAGGCGTGCCCTGGATCTCATTAGAAGAGTGGTATTTTCCTCTTCCTCTAAAATTAAATTTAGTTTCCAATTAAAAGCCTGCCCCTCTGACAGACACTTTTTTTCCCCTTTCAGGTCCGCATTTCATACCGTGTTGACCCTACCAAATGCCTCCAGTGACTTGTAAAAATAATAAGAATTATGCGCAGCTGCACAGATCAAAAATCCCCCCAGCATTCAATTGCTATCATGAGTCTTTTATCAATCTTCTCTAGAGCTAAGAGGGAAACAATTTTCCCACCTCATGAAACTGAGATTTCACAAATGTTCCCTCTCCACATTGTGATGAAAAAAAAAAAAAAAAAGGCATTTCAAAGTTTTTGCTTCCTTTTGCAAAAACAGGCTTCCACACCACAGGGGAACACTAACTGGGCAGTTAAGAGATTTTTTTGTGATGTGGAATAGCACCAGGGGCAGGATTTCCACCTCCAGTACCAGTCCATGTGAAATGAGAGAACGACTTCAGGAGACCCGTGTTTCATACGTTGGCCCACCTTTGTTGCATTATCCCAGGCCAGTCTCTTCAGCCTCTTGTTCCTGAACCGCTACTCTTTACCTTTCCTGGTCTCCCCTTTTCAAGATGGCCTTTTAGAAATCATGAGTGACAACATAAGGCAAAGATGTGGGTGGTGATAACCTAGGATAAATCTAATTTCCAGAGCATGAGGTCACTCTGGTTACTAACACCAAGTCCATGCTAAGAACTCCTGGCTTCTTAGTAAATTAGTAAGCTTCTTTAATTCATATGTAATTGAATTGTGTCAGTTAATTATTTGAAACATAATAGCCTGTTACACAATCACAACAGCCTCAATAAATGTGGTTTTAGTTATTATGTAGTACTTTATTAATAGACAATAAATACAATCTTAAATCTAAATTAAATCCTCATTTGGTAGGTGCTTCATTTTGAAAGGGTATCAGAATGTGTCACTGAAGCAAAATGTCAGCATTTTTGAAGTCATGTGACACAAAATCCTGATCCAGATCTTGTTCTAGGAACAAGTGGAAGAATGTCCTTGGAGAACAGCTTCGTACATTACAGTCTCATCTGTTAATCACACGTTTTGTCTGAACATTTAATCCCCAACAGCACATAAGCACTCTGGAGGTCACTTTTGGGCAACATGCTCAGGACAATCTCAGGACATTGCCAGATGGTGTGAGAGCATGGTGGTATTTCTGGCTGGGTGACCACCCACTTCCTTCTATAAGATCCTTTGAAACTAGGAAACAAAAAAACCCAAAAAACACACTTTAAGCCAAGAAAGAGGGACGTTGTTTTAAAATAAATGTCTTGATTAGCAGCAACAAGAGGGAAGTTGTTAGCTTTCTAAAGCCAGATGCTCACTAGCACTCCTGAGGATGTCCAGCCTTGGGGACTGTAGGGCTACAGCGCGTCACTCTAGGCAATCAAACAGCACAGCCTAGGGAAAGGGCCTTCCTATCACTAGGGCTGTCAAGACAGTTCCAGCCATTGCTTTCTGGTGATAACTTCATCTGTAATAATTTACGAGCTTTCACAACCTAGGCTTCAATTATTTACATCTGGTCTACCTGGGTCAAACCCAAGAAAGGCAGGGAAACCCTGCAGTCTGCACAAAAAACATAAAAAAAGTGAATAAACCAAAGGCTTATGTGAAAATGTAACTGACCTTCCACATGGATCTGATGGCTAGGTTTCCACTTGCCTTAGAAATTCCTGCAGACTTCAGTTATGCTGACAGCCAAGGAAGAGAGGGCAGATTATTCTGCGTGTATTTACTCCCACTGAATTAACTCACTTTGAAGTTCATCATCATTTTCTTTCTTTGTCCACTGTTAGCCTGGTAGTAAAAGAGAGCAGTAGCAAAACCTGCAAGCGGTCCTAGTGGCTATTTGTTTCAGTGCCACTTTCAGGAATGTGTCTGTGAAGGCAGGAGTTACATGGTCAACAAATTCCTTTAAAGGGTACAAGGGACCGTTCTGATCAGTCAAACCTCCAGAGAGGCCATGTAAGCTAGATCCCTGAATAAACAAGCACAGACAAGAAATGGTTCCTTAGTTCCATAAAGAGAAAAAAGAAAGGAGACATCATGTGCAAAATGAGGAAAGAGAGATTCTAGGTGAGGTTACAGCATTGGACATGTATCTACTGGCTCACCAGGAGAGGATGAGATACAGGAACAAGGCTAAAAGCTGGAGCTGGTGGAGTGGGGATTAAGGCTTCACAGCTACTCTTAGTAAGTAGAAAGAGGAAGAGAAAGCATGAGTGAACAAGCACGGAGAGCAAAGCCGCCTGGAAGATAATTTTAACAATCGCTTTAGGAAGCATATGAACACTTTGGTATTCAGGAAGAGAAACAATGAGGATCTGACTAATGGAAAAGAATACAGAAATTAAATCTTGCATGGATAGAGTGAAAGCAGAAGAAAAGTAACACGTGCAAATGCAGGATTATACTCTAAGATCAGGTCTCAGTGGAAGAACTAGTGTAATTGAAGTCAAATAGCAAGGCTTTTTAAATAACACTGCATGCTCTGCAGGTTCATAAATCAAGAAGGAAGGGAAGGAGGGCAGAGGTGAGCTGCTCAGCTGTAGACCCTTTCTCAAAGCAGCCACAATAAGTGAGGTGTTAGGGTGTGTAAGCATAGGACAGATGGAAAACAAACAAGGTACAATACAAACTCAGCAATACTGGGTTTCATCCTAATGTATCCAGTGAGATACCTGTTATTTCAAGCCTTTTTTTTTTTCCTCCACAAAGAAAGAATGTTTGTGTGGTCAAGTGATACGTGCCTAAGAGGGTGTCCATCCAAATGCCAAGGCAAATTTAAACCACATTTGGTTGGAGGCTAATGTCCCAACAGAATCAGTGCCTTCTGGTAAGGTAATGCATATAGAAAGTCTTTCTGTAGATCAGAAATTCAAGATTTATTTTTGCTAATACATAGTGGATAACATTATTTGCACCAAAAGAAAAAATTCTTCAGTCCTAGCTTTGTAGGCACATTGTATGCCAGAAAATGTCAGCCAGTGGTGCTGGTATTAAACTTCTGTTTACTTCTGTTCACCACCTGCTGTTTAAGAAGGAATAAGTTCAGTCTCTAATGCTAGTGTCCTGGTCACTTGGACCATGAGCACATCCTCTGGGAACTTGTTTAAGTGGTAGATCACATGAAGGTTTGGAAGAGGGAATTGCTCACACACTTAGAGCTCTTAATGATCTGGTAGAGATTTTAATAACATGCAGACTCATTCCTGTTTCTGCATCCAACTGACATGTCCCTGGCATGGTTGCAATGTGTTAGTGTCATAGCCTTTTCCCCTCAATCCACCATGATCTTTGTCTACTGGGGAAAAGACTTCATCTCCATTCCCCGCTCCTCAAAATGTTTGTAAAATACCTAGGATGTTGTTGGCATGAATGGAATGTATCAGCTATAAAAGAGGAAACACACCTTCAAACTCAGGGATACAACAAAGACAATGCACAAGACATTTCCACCAGGGATCACTAGAGGACAGATACAAAGGATAGTGAAAAGAAATCCCTATCTGTATCTAGGGCTGGGTCCAACATCTTGCTGGAGCTGATGGAAAAATCCAATGGGCTTCCAATAAAGCCTTTATTCCAAAAAGGGGAGAGAGTTGAAGAAAAAAGAATAAACCATTAAAAAGCCAAGGGGAAAGAAGAGATAAAAAACATTTACCCAAAACAAACCAGATGTTTCACCTCAAATCCACTTTCTGTTTCCATGAGAATAAAGACAAAGAAAATAATGGCTGTTAGCCTTTTCTTTGGGTCAGACAGTGGAGACCCCATGGGTGATGGGCTTGAAGGCATGAGACCCTCACATGCTTCATGTGTCATAAATGAGTCATAGCAGTAGCATACTCATAAATATACTGGAAAGAATATTAGTCTAAAAGGTTTGCCCCAAGCAGAGACAATAAAATGCAAAACTCATCTTTAGCTTAGTTTTTCTTTTGTATATGTACATATATTAAAGGAAAGCTCTCATGTCCATTTTCTGTCTCAAAATGAGCAATGAGTTTGGGAATGGATGAGCAGTGCAAATTTGCTGACTTGAGTCATTGGAGTTACAGTCTCTGTGGAGCTTTTAAAATTGCTGAGGTAGCAAAGCCAAAGTAATTTTCCAAGCAGAGATGACAGGACTCACAGAGCTCTGGGTTGCTGATGGGGCTTGCTCCTGCACATTGCTTTCATAGGATATACTGGAGGTCACCAAGCCACAAATGTGATCAGTAGAGTGAACTTAGATCTTTTCATTCTAACACCATCTTTTGGTGCCTCCTGGAAACTAGGGGATGAATAGAGACCTTTGCCTTTCCTGCATTTTCTGGCACCAGCAAGGTTGTCTCTAAATGCGGTCAGTATCTCTGAGGAAGTTGAGGGCTCTTGATGTCTTGACCCTCCATACAAATAAATGATAGGGTTTGAGGTGAAATTGGTGCTGCTCACACAAAGAATGGGAGAGTATTTGCCCCATCAAATCATATTTTCTGAGTGTAGGCAACACAGATATCATTTAACATTTTCTTTCTTGCAGATAGGCTTCTGCTTTATTATTGCTTTTAAAACTATCACACTGAAATGTCTCAACCTAGTTTTCCATGATACAGCATCTGCTTCAGAATGACTCTTCTTTGAAGTTTCAGCTAGAAAAGTTCCACTTGCAAGGAAAAGTGATAAAAGGCATCTTCTTTTTTTTTTTTTAAAGTGAAAAAAAGAGAAAAAAAAGAACAGCAGTTCCATTGAAATCTGTAGTGCCTTTGCTTAGAATAGGAACATAAAATTTGACAGAAGAATTGCCTTTCTCTCAAAAATGCCACTTGTATCGTCTATGTGAAAAAAAAAAAAACAACCAACAACCACATTCTGTGCAAATGTGGTCAAGTTCTAAACTTCAAAAACCCCACAGGCACAGTAGAAAATTCATCAGTGTTTGGTAGCTAAGTTCTCAGGCAGCTCAACATACAATGATTATGTTCAGATGCATGAAGCATGTTGCTGCTTTGTGTGCCAGCAGGTGAGTGGGCCTTCCTGGCACAGGCTGCTGGAGAACCTTGTAGCACTGTATTGCAGCTAGACAGCATCTTCTGTGCTCCCATTTCTTCTCCTGTTAACAATCTACTCAGTCCAGAGGAGGAGAAGGCTCCACACATTAGAGAAATGCAAATAAGACAATGTGTCTTATTTCATGAAGTGGCAGCTGTGATAATGTATAACAAAAGACACACCCAGCCACTGACCCTCCCCCAATGAACAAACAAGAACCCCAAACAAATCAATAAACAAAAAATTGAACAAAGCTTGACCAGGACACCTTTACATCTGGCTTTCCTTATGAATGCTTCAGTTTTGCATCTTTACTGTTAAATATTGTGGTGGGTTTTGCTTTATTTATTTATTTAATCTGTTTTGGCTGCTATGTATCCCTGAAAGACTGGCCGTTGAAATCTGTATTGAAGCTACAAGCAGCAAAACCTTTTTGTCCCTAACAGGTCTCTCCATCCCACAACACAAATTATTTCTATTTGTTTTCAAAAGAGAGAGGGGAGTATTCAGGGTGTCCCTTTGCCAGCAGTTTAATACAGAATTTGTCTCTTTCCCCACCCTTTTCTGGGTAAGATGTGTGAAATGTCTTTTGCAAGAACAGCCTCTGGCTGGCCTCCTGGTAGCCTAGTTTGTTTGACTTTGGTCTTGGGCAACTGCCTGCCTGCAAGCAAGCGAAAGCATGGAAACAGAAAGCAAGCACTAAGCTGATGCAATGGACAGGGCCCTTCAGAATGAACTTTGGGAGAGCTAAATAAACCCAAACAGAATTGAAACAAGCTCTCTCATATACAGGCTAACAGACAAGATTATCTTCTCCCTGCAACTAATTAGAAATCGGCTATAGAGAGTGTGTCTGAAGCAGGATCAGTGACCTGATGAGAGAGTGGCAGACGTGTGGCCAAAGCCACACTTCATCTATAGATGATGCTCGAAAAGGTTCTTGCCAGAAAACTCTCTTCTGTCTTTCCAAAGCATCTTTGTTATACATCATCCTTTTAAAAACCTGCTATTTTGATGTTGTGGGGCTTATTACATTAAGTGCTCTAACATGCCAGCTTCCCATGCAACAAACATACAGAAAGTGGATATCTGTTAAAAGACCTGAGACTGATGATGTCAGATCCCAAACAGTGCCATCTCAGAGAGGCCAAAGAAAGCCAAACTCATCAGGACAATCTGTATGGCGTTCAGAGGTAAGCTACCATAGCAACTACACACAAATCCAAGTCCCCCTTCAGGACCAGACTTGCTCCTGCTCTGCAACAGAAACCTTGGAAGAGACTATAAACCTGAGATCGGAGATTCTTGACCTGGCGTTTCAGTTCTGAAGCTTTAGTTCATGAACTGGAGACACTTTGTGGATAAAGCCTGACACGTTCCTTTCCCTCTGTGGCACAGCAGGATCCTATGATCCTGAGTTACAACCATCAGTTGTGTGTGGAAAACATGCCTCATGGCAGACGGTGCCATTGCTTGGTCTCACATTAGTGCAGGCAACCAGAGCATTTGCAATATGAGCTTTGGAGTTGGTTGAGCTGCAAACTCAACATCACGAAGCAAAATAACAGGAGAATGCCTTAACAGAAGTGATGGACAGCAGTTCCTCGCCTCTTTCACACCTTCTGTCTCTGTAGACCATTAACACAGCCCACTCCAAACTCCAACACTTTCACGTTCAGCTTATTTTAATTTATTTCTTCAGAGGAGAGTGGTTTTTCACTTTTCAGAGGAAATTCCTGGTTGCCTGAAGACCCTCTGTATAGAACCCACTGCGAGCTGCATTCCACAGGTCTCACTAGAATTTAGACTTTGTTTTGCCCCTGAAAGCCTGCTCTGAGCTCCAAAAAGGAAGGGGAAATGATTGGGGCGTTTGTGTCTTGTAGAAGCTGAAGTGAGACATGCTTATTTTTAATACAGGATATAAGGGATTCTTTTGACAATGTCCATTCATTCTACCAATGACTGGATTTGAAAAAAAAAAAAAGAAAGAAAGAAAGAAAAAAAAAGCCTTTATTACCCCTCCAGTGGCTGCTGCACAAATTATTTTTGCAGATGTACACAGGTCTGGTTCAAATTGCAATAGCACTACAAATGTTGACAGAGTTTCTCTGAGTTTGGAATCTCCCTGCCTAACAAAAGGGGATGAATCCTTCATCTTTTTTATCTCCGAGTTGTCCACAATCCCCTTGTCTTAAGCTGTATACCTGTCACACCCAAGTGTATAGTTCTGACTAGTCCTCTGCAAGGAAGATGAAGCACATGCAGGAGATAGCCTACTAAAAGTGGAATTAAGCTTTTATTTAGTAGTAGAGTGAAGTCATTCATCAGGAGGGGAAAAGAGGTGTTTCAGCCAACGTTAGCTCAGAGAAAAGTATATGGATAAACTGGCTTACAAGAGGGTGTCAGGTGGAAAGTGTGGAGAAAATTTTAAAATAACAGAGAGTAATAAGGTCCTTGTAAAAATTTTCTAACAGAAGATACAAGAAATTGTTACTGTTGGAAGAAGCGTTAGGCTTCATGACATTCTCTCTAGAGAACTACATGTGATGACCTGATATCTTTTCTGGTCCTACATTTGACTTTCAGCTGTCTTTCACCGATATCCATTTTAGGTCCAGATCATAGAATAAGAGAATCATTTTGCTTGGAAGCAGCCTTTAAAATCATCGAGTCTAACCATTAACCTAACACTGCCAGGTCACCACTAAACCCCGTCCCTAAGAATCACATCTACATCTCCCTTGAATACCTCCAGGGATGGTGACTCCCTCACTTCTCTGGGCAACTTGCTCCAGTACTTTACAATCCTTTTGCTCAAAAAGCTTTCCTATCCAATCTAAATTGCCCCTGGCACAATTTGAGGCCATATCCTCTTGTCCTGTCACTTGTTACTTGGGAGAAGAGACCTACCCCCACCTCACTACAATCTCCTTTCAGATAGAGTGGTAAGGTCTCCCTTCAGCCTCTTCTCCAGACTAAACAATTCCAGTTCCCTCAGCCACTCCTCACAGACTTGTGCTCTAGACCCTTCACCAGCATTGCTGTCCTTCTTTGGATGTGCTCCAGGTGGTCGCAGCATTGTTGAACACCAGAGGACAATCACTTCCTCAGTCCTACTGAAGAACTGTTTCTGATCCAAGCCAGGACACTGTTGACCTTCTTGGCCACCTGGGCACACTGCTGGCTCATATTCAGGCAGCTGTCAATCAACACCCCGAGATCCTTTTCTGCTGGACAACTTTCCAGCCACTCTTCCCCAAGCCTGTAGCATTACATGGGGTCATTATGACTCAAGTGCAGGACTTAGCACTTGGCCTTGTTAAACCTCATACAATTGGCCTCAGCTGATCCATCCAGCCTGTCCACATCCCTCTGCAATAGCCTTCCTACCCTAATGCACATCAATTCCCCCACCCAGTTCGGTGTCATCTGCAGACTTATTGAGGATGCACTCAATCCCTGCATCCAAATCATTGATAAAGATATGAAAGAGAACTGACCCCAGAACTGAGCCCTGGGGAGCACCTCTTGTGGCTGGCCACCAGCTGGATTTAACTCCATTCATCAGAACTCTTTGGGCCTGGACATCCAGCCAGTTCTTTATCCAATGAAGTGTAAGCCCATTCAAGCCATGAGCATCCATTTTTTTGTTTCCCAGGTGAATACTGTGGAAAATAGTGTCAAAAAGCTTTAATAAATTCCAGGTAGACAACATTCATAGCATTTGCCTCATCCACCAGACAGGTGATCTTGCCATAGAAGGAGATCAGGTTAGCCAGGTGGCACCTGCTTAGAAAAACCCATGCTGACTGGGACTGATGGCCTGGTTGTCTTGTATGTGCCACATGATGGCACACAAGGTGACCTGCTCCATGACATTCCCTGGCACCAAAGGCAAGCTGACAGTCCTGTAGTTCCCTGGAGCTTCCTTCTGGCCCTTCTTGTGGATGGGCATCACATTTACAAGCCTCTAGTCAACTGGGACCTCCCTGATTAGCCAGGACTGCTGATAAATGATGGAAAGTAGCTTGGTGAACATTTCCACCAGCTCCCACAGGAGCCTTTGGTGGATCATATCCAGACCCATAGAGTTGTGTATGTCTAAGTTGCACAGCAGATTTCTGACCATTTCTTCTTGGATTGCAGGGTCTTCACGCTGCTCCCCATCCCACTTTTCCATCTCAGGGGGCTGAGCATTCAGATAACAACTGGTTTTACTATTAAAAACTGAGACAAAGGCTGCATTCAGTAGCTCAGCCTATCCTCATGCTTGTTCACTATGTTTCGCCCAGATCAGTGTGTTGCTCTTGTTCTGGAAAATGCTATTGCAATCCTTCTCAAAGAGCCACACTAATCCCTCAGTTCCACACCTCTGGAAAGCCATGGATATGTATTTCCAGTGTGCTGTTGGTCTACCAGTCAGCAGACTGCATCTGAGTCAAGTGATAAGGGTCTTTACAGCCATTCAAGCAATTCAGCAAAAGAAATGGAAGTCTTCTCCATTTTGGAGTTATTTAATCGAGGTTTGGGCTCTGTGAAGGACATTTAGCTGTAGATTTTTTGTATCAATCATGCAGAACCAATAGAATGTTCCTTTTTTAATCTCATAAAAGTGAAGGCAACAGTCAGAGGGTCTGCAGCACCAAATAAAATATAAAAGCAGTGTTGATGAAGGTCACTGTTATACAGGCTGAGATCCTTCCCTTCTTGTGGTAGCAAAACTGAGGCTGAAAGTCAGTAAAATTTATACCAGGGACAGATCTCTTGTAGTAGTGGTGAGTTTGTATTCCTGGCAGGTAAGATATCTCCTAGCATAATACCAAATAGTACTTCTCCTATGGCTTGTTTGCTGTTGAATAGCACATCCCATGTCTCTTTTTGCAATTTTAAGGTAATGTTCATGTGTCATCTTCCCTATTTGAGGGCCTGTTTAAACCCTTACCGTGGGCTAGCTTTGTGTTGCTTTCTCAGCACCTCAAAAAGCAGTGCCGCAAATAAATAACAACAACAACAACAACAACAACAACAAAGATATCGACCGGCAGAGAAGTTGAAAAGACTTTCAGAAATCTCACTTTAGGAAAAGTCTGAGTTGAACAGCACAAATTTTAGCTCTAGAATCCTGAATTTAATAGCTATTTATATGGCTAATATAACCACAGGATAGAAGTGCATGTGCTTTGTGTTCCATTCAATATGAAGTTATCATTCAAGCCATAATGGTTAACTAAAGAGAGACAGCTGCTCCAGATACCACCAATACTGAAAATCTATTGCTGTCATTTTGTGTAATGAATAAAGTTAAGAATTTTCAAAAGCTTCTTGTAGGGGCCTATAGACACAGGATGAGCTGCAACCCAGAGCATTAGAGGAAAACCATTTCAGCAAATCAAATCCAATTACATGTGTATTTATAAACTGGCATGACTTTCTAGCTACTAAAATTAGATTTAGATCTTAACCTCCAACTTCCAAGTGAAAGGAGTTCACTTGTCACTAGGACAGTACACCATGATCCAAAATATACAAAGGCAAACATTTCAGTCTTAATTCTGGTATCCAAAGGAAGAAGCAATTCAGTGATCACACTGACCAGCTGTTCACCTTCCACCAGCAATTTCAGCCAAACTCAACATCACTTGAGAGAAATATCAGGACTGCTCATTTTCACTTGTATCTGTGAAAACCAGTATGTTCTGACAGAAAGACAGCTGGCTGGCTGTCATGAAAGCTCGGTAACCTGAAGGTACATACACAGAAGAATGATTTTGGGGGGTTGAGTTCTACTGTTCAGAGCAAGTTGTTTTCTTAATGAGTGGTGAAAAACAGAAGTACAGCACAAGCCCTTTAAAAAGGAACAGAGGTGGAGGAGCTACTGCATGAACATAGCAACACAGGATCATCTTGCTTCAAAAACATTTTACTGTTTTGAAACTGCACACAAAGTCATAAAAAATTAGCGAGGGGCTTTGCCAAAAAGGCATCTAGAGGAGAAGAGGCAAGGAAAGAACAGAGAAGAAACAGTGGAAATAAATCTTTCCAAACAAAGTGACAAGTCCAAAAATAATGAGAACCAAAGTTCAAAGAAGAAATCTAAACTTCAGCAGAAAGAGAACAACCATACACAGGCAGTGGGGGCATGGGTGGGGTGCATGTATGCTGGGGGAGGGGGTATGCAGCAACTATCTTGTACTACCTCCTCATCTACCATTAAAGGTTCAAACCAGGACATCAGCACTTGACAGATGTTATTTAGAAATTAGTGCTTATGTGTCTTTCTACAATGTCTGGCCCTCAAATTTTTTAGATCTCATCAAACACTTTAACCGTCAGGACTGCCCACTACCTACACACTGAACTGAATTTCCTTTCTTGTTTTCTTTTTTTTTTTCTTCTTTTCTTCTTTTTTATTTCTTTCCTAAGCCTGCACAGTGACAGTACTTATGTTTTGACACCTTCCAAATTGGTGACAACTGGGTGGTCTGGCTGATAGGTTGTATTTTCCCTTCCTTAGTCACACTTTCCAATTGCTTCCCTCGCACCTTTTATTCTCTCCACAATCAGGATAGAAACACAAAACAGCACAAACTGAGCACACAGCACATAGAGGATGTGGTTAAAGGCAGAGATTTTAACTACGGCTTCTGAACCAGACCACAAGGTGACAGCCAGTGGATTAACTCTTTAGGAAGGCACAACACTCTGTTTTTTAACAGAATAAATACAGCACAGGTGACCACATCACAAGTGTCCGCTACAGGATTTAATACGCTTGCAGCATGATCAGCCTGTAGTTCTCTGCAGAGACAGAAAAATAAGGATGCTGAGTCATGGCACCAGATATTAATTCAAACACTACATATTTGCTTTGGGGAGCTCAAGGACAGGCAAGTGTTTTTCACACATACCAGGCTGAGGTACTTTAGTTGCCATGGACAGTCTGTGCTTTCCCACCCACTTTCTTTGCTGGCTTCTCATGGATTTTTAATCCTTGTTGCTCCTTCACATTGTGTGCTCTGCACTCTCCTTCAACTCAAAGTCCAGAGACACTAAGCAGACATAAGATGAGCAGGTTAAAAAAGGATATTATTTTTGTTGAGATAAAACATGCTAGAGAAGAAATAAAAGTTATCTTTAATAACTGGGCTCATGCCTGACCCCTTTGAGAAGTATACAGCATAGACTAAGCTAGCACTACAACGGCAACAAAGTTTGCCTAACAAAGTTTTCAGAGATCTAGGACAGATCTGACTTTTGTTTTTTTACAGAAAGCCTTTTGCTACAGCAGACCATTAATAGCAGCTCTGTAGAAAACAAATGCATTCTTAGTTTCCCCTATTTTCTTCCTAAGTGAAGCACTTCCCTCAAAGTACTACCAGCCCTCCTCTTTAGTAAAGCATCTCACAAGTTTTCCTAAGATGATGGTTTATATAAGAGCAATGAACCACAAACACTGGAGATAGCATTAATGAGCCACAGATGTTGCCAGGTCCAGCTTTGATTTAAAAGGGATGACGCAGAAGATAGAGAGCTACTTGGGGCTTGAAAAGAAAATGGAGTCTCCTGCTACTAAGGTAGAGGTCTGCTTTACTATCAAGACTGATTTTCTACTGAGTAATTCCATGCTCATTTATGTATCATCTCTTGTCCATAAAGCTGCTCAGGCACAAAACAGCTAGTTTAATCCTCTAGAGCACAAACTGGGTATCTAAATCTAATCTTAGGTTCTTCACTGTGGCTAGAAAAGGTTAAATCTACAAAAGCCTCAGGCTAGATTCTGGCACAGCTGATGGAACAGCTATCTTAGTTGCAGGGGTGAGATAGCTAACATGCTTGGAAATCCAGACATGAAACACAATTTATTAGAGCCAAATCTTTTTATTTTCTGTTAAGTTATCCAATACCAAAGGGCACTTTTAAAGCAGTGCTTTATGTAATGTGCTGGTTTTCCCTGTGAAACAAGAGACTAAATGATCTGAGTTTCTAAATCTGTTGTAGGGGGACAACAGAAGTGTCTTTAATTCTGCTTTGTAGTGGCAGAAGAAAGAGCCATATGTTGGTTGATTTTTTTTTTGATTGCTCACAGTCCTTGCTATAGAGGCTTGCAGTAAGAGAAAAAATACTTTTAACTTGAGTATTATTTGTGTTCAAGTAGTGCCCAGAGGCACTGACAAAATCCAGGGCTCTTATGCTGGATGAGGTAGGAATGCAGGATAAGAGACAGTTCTGTTGTAACGTTAATATTTACTTATGCTATAATGAGACAAGAGTCACCAGGGGCATTTCATGAGAGGGCTTGAAGTGTAGGTAGACTAAATGATGTGCCTGAGGTTGCATGAGCATTTTGAGGCAGAAGAAGGATATTAACCTATTCCCCTTAGGTCCAGCTTTGCCTGCTTCACCAAGAGATTTTTTTTTCTTCCCTTTAAAGGGCTCTAATTGTGCCCAACCACTGCCTCAGCTCTCTAAAGCTGGTAGCTATAAGTAATTCAATAATACAAATGTTCTGACAAAGTCATTTTTAGCTTGTTAATGATTCCCAAACACATTCTTTCCCCTTCAAGTGGAGCTAGATGACATCAAAGCTGTTTGAGGATTGGAGGAACACTTGACGTATTAGCAAGAACAATGGAACTGACTATCCATTTTATTCCAATTCATTTAAAGGGGAAAAGTCTGAATGTTGGCCAGATTTCACCTTGATAATACACTTGTGCTTCTACAAAGCGGTGGTGCAAGGATCCCAAATTACCCATCCCTGCTGTGTTATGCTAATAGCCTAGAAAGGGATGTGTGGAACTAAAAAATGTTGCTTAGAGGTAATGGGGAGCTATCAAACTCCAAAATAAAGCATCTACCACACTTCTGCAGTCTGGTGTAAAGTTTGATACACTGCAATTACAGTGACAAGTATGGAAAGAAGAGTTCCCCTGGGAAATGAAGATTTTGTTGCCTGAATCTATTATTATAGACACATAAAGTAATAGCGGTTACCTTCTGGGATAGAGAAGCAGTTTCTATAACATCCAGCTGGGATGAATGTTCATTTCCAGTGGAAGCCTACTTTGAAGTGGTGGATTTGTATATTTGGGTTTGACCTCCTGAAGGCTACTAAGAAAGTGCATGGACTGCATAAAATCCTGCCAGATTGGGTCTGCTAGCATAATTGCTGAGTTAGAATTGAAAAGGGCCTTGTCTTAATTTCAGCCACATTAGCTTTCTAATGCTGGACTGAGCCATTCTGTCACAACGGGGCAAAAGCCTCTAACAAGGGTTTAGGCACACACTCACTTAGCAGAAAGCAGTATGGTCAAGTATGTCACTGCATTCCCCTTCCCCTTTCTGCAAGTACTAATCTGGTGGAAGGAAGCATAAAAGCACTCCCTGGAGAAGTGGGATTTCTCTCTTCTTCCTTGTGGCTTTGCTGTAGACATATGAGTAACACCTGTCTGAATCATACAAGGCCTGAATAGAAGTCTGATGAAGTCATCGTATCACTGGTGTGGGGGAGGAAACAAAAAAAAAGGGAAAAAAGCTCTAAGAAGAGATGGTGAAAGGAAAATGGAAGGAAGTGCAATACAATAAATCATGCTTTTATTTAGTGGTAATACATTTTGCAGTCTCACATGAAGAAGGAGACAATTACTGTTAGGAAAATGGTCATGGTTTTTCTCTGCACTATAAGAAGCACAAGAAGTTATTTTTTGTTTGAGTGGTAGGTGCTCTGCTGCGTACCCCAATAAGCCAGAGCAGCAGATCTTGTGCAAAATCTTGTGGATAGGCTTCTGAATGCCTGCTTAAAACCAGCAAGCACACTTTGACCCAGTTCTCAAAGACCATGCTGGACACCAGCTGGTGTACAGTTTGTTTACCCGGCCAGAGAGTAACACAACAGTGTGGAGGTTGCTGTTTAAAGAGATAAGAAGTGAACTGTGGTGGTTTTGTAAATCCTTTCAAAGGCAGTGGTTCTCTGTGTTACTTGGGCTTCCAAGGGTAGAAAGGTCCCATATCAGAATCTTTAGCTGGTACAAGATTTGAGGGGCATGAGTATCACAGAATCATAGTATCATAGTATCAGTCAGGGTTGGAAGGGATCACAAGGATCATCTAGTTCCAACCCCCCTGCCATGGGCAGGGACACCCTACACTAGATCACGCTGGCCAGAGCCTCATCCAGCCTGGGCTTAAACACGCCCAGGGACGGGGCCTCAACCACCTCCCTGGACAACCCATTCCAGGGCTTCACCATTCTCATGGTGAAGAACTTCTTCCTCACATCCAGCCTGAATCTCCCCACCTCCAGCTTCATTCCATTTCCCCTAGTCTTATCACTACCTTATAGCCTGAGAAGTCCCTCCCCAGCCTTCTTGTAGGCCCCCTTCAGATACTGGAAGGCCACAATGAGGTCACCTCGGAGCCTTCTCTTCTCCAGACTGAACAGCCCCAACTCCTTCAGTCTGTCCTCATAGGAGAGGTGCTCCAGCCCTCTGAGCATCCTTGTGGCCCTTCTCTGGACATGTTCCAGCACGTCCTCATCCCTCCTGTAATAGGGGCTCCAGAACTTGATGCAGTACTCCAGGTCAATAAGGTTGGAAAAGACCTCAAAGATCATCAAGTCCAACCTGTCACCCTGTATCTCTAAGCTCTGCCTAAAAAAAGAGCATCTCAGGCATTGCAGCTAGTGCTGACTGTATGCTGAAAAAGATAGAGCAGAACATTATTTTTGGGTGACCTGAATTTGTAGAGTTAGGCTTCTAAATTTTAGGAGCTAGAACTTAGCTGGAGAGCAGAGCCATTATCGTTCTAACAAAACAACTCAGTTTTGATGTTGTTTAATAGGGAAATCTATAAATAGTTGTGTGATGTGTTCCCCTCCCCCCCCCGCAATGTTATTGACAAGAAACATGCGTGGAGAATATTACAAGTACATGCATCAACAACATTGAAATGAAAATAGGACTGTGTTTGAAGTACAGCCTAAATAACTAAAGGCATTTTGATTCTTTTTCAGATCAAAATGGCAAGAAAATGTCAACAGCAGAACAGTTCAATTTCATAGTCTGGTGACATCATTTACACTAATTTTTGAGTTTTTGTTTACTGGCTCAGCTCTCACAGTAACATCATCAAAATCACAGCTCTGCTTCTTTTTCAATTTCAGGAGTTGATGTGCAGATTGCAAGTTCTTTAGCTGCTGCTTCAGTAACAACAGAGGTTTAAAATGAACTTTCTGAATGAACATTCTTTAATTGGTTGCCAATAAATCATGCAGTCTCAATATGGATATTCAGGATCAGGATATTTATTGAATTTACTCCAATACCATCCAACAAGTGTGATCTTCTGTCTATGACTACCTGGTAACAGAACAGAATGAGTGCCTATGGATATGGAGACTACTGTAGAATTCTTGCTGCACCCTTTGTTAAACAGAGCTTCACTTGAATTGCTGAGGATAAAAAAAGAAAAGAAAATAGAAGAAGGGTCTTTTGCAATTGATATTCCATTCCATCCTTCTTGTAGGATGTCATTACAATGGAGGTCAAATCCTGGTCAGCTGTAGGACCTAAAATCTCGGTGTAATTACTTCAGGTGGAAAAAAATGGATACAAGTTCTATCTCCACTCTAGAAATCCAACAGCCATGAAAGAGTAGGGGTTTTTTAGCTTTCTAAACATGGTTTGAGACCTTTGACTTCTAAACCAAACTGGAACTAAGGAAATGGTAACAAATTAAGTCAGATGTCTACATGAATGTCCCTACTAGAGTGGAGAAAATGTAGTTGTACAGAAAACAGAACTTCATGGTCTAGTTTTAGAGTCATACAAACTGGGGAACATGAGTCAGAAGAAATGCTAATAAATTCAGGAAACAAAGTGATTAAAAATGGCCCAATTTGCTTTCATCAATCCTGGTGCAAACTTGGAATTCTTCCATGCAATATCTTCTTTTAAAGAGCCTTTATGGCTTTCACTTGGGTTTCAGAATGATGCATCTCAGGCCTATCTATTGCATACCAGAGCAGCTCCCTAACACTTGCACAGGTGATGAGGGCTTAGACCAAGAACACCTTGGCAAACTGAGTGGAAATTGTGGCCTTTTAATATTGAAGTTGTAAGCTTTGTATCTTCTATACATCCGAGTGGATCTGAGAGGAAGGAACAGCACTGCAATCAACCTGAGAGGGGACTAATTTCCTCTTGTTCCTAGTAGGGTTTTCTCTTCCAACAACTCATTTTTCCTTAGAGTCAGAAAAGAATAACAATATCTTGCACCTTCTTCCTTCCTGTAGTGACAGGATTTAGTTCCAGTAGGAATTCTCCTGTATAGGGTCACCAGATTATAGTTTCTTCAAGAAAAAGTTATTGAAAAAGGTGAAAACATCCAGGAGGAATTATCCTGGCTGCCCTTTAAAAATCTTCCTTTTTCATCTACTTCCTTTCTTATTTTTTCTCATTCTTCTCCTGTAAAATTAAGCTTTTTTGGCAGAAACAGAGGCAGATCCAAAATGTATGAGCTGAAGACAGGATATTGGATCCTTGGTGGAAGAGATGGATCTCTGTGCCCGTGTCCATGTTTCTGCACCATATTCATCAGGGAGGAGACTATAGCCGTGCCTGAAATTAAGCACTGGTTTTGCTGTGAGTTTTCATCGGTGCTGTTACAATCATCAAGGACAGCAGAGATGTATAGAGGAGATGGAACATAAAATGCTGTAGATGGAAGGAAATTAAAAATAAAATATAATAATAATAATTTAAGGGCTTGGACATTAGGCACCACAGTGAGCCAGAGATCTTAAGGTGATTTGGTGGAATACAGTTTATAGATCCTGTGGCTTTTCCAAATTGTGATTTTGCCCCAAACATAAGAGATTTCTTCATGTCTCTACAGGTAAACTGAGGACATGTCAAAACCATGAAAAGGGGGAAGAAGGAAACAGTGTAAAACAATGATATGCTGGATTTCGGGTGTGGCCCTGGATCTTGTGAATTCATCATCTTGAAGAGGTTTACCCATCTAGAAAAGGTTTACCCAGACCAATTGTTCTTCTGTGACTAAGAAGATTTTGGTCCAAAACTGTGCTAGAAAGCAAGTCCTTCCTAGCATAGCTGGTCACTGGCATGTTGTTCATGATTTGATAGAGACTTTAGATATACTCACAGTGGCTCACTGTAGGAATAGGTGGATATAATGACTTCCAGATCTGGATATGGAAATGCTGAAAATAGATTGTCCCCACCAAGGAATCTGCCTTGAGGGGTCCTGGAACAGTAAGTTGTTTGTTTAACTATGTTGCTGCAAAACACCAGAAGGCCACTGCCTAATGGTTCTGAGTGCATAGCATGGGATCATAGCTGCCCTCTCAGACCTTTATTGCTAAATAGATTGGAAAGGGAGACTGGCTAACTGGGGGGAGACTTCTCTGAAAGACAAAAATCTTTTTGGATTCTACCTTTTGTCCTGGGACAAGTTTCATTTAGTCAGATTTTTATTATGAAGGACAGAGTGCATCAGTGTGTAACAGGTAAAGATTGAACTGGAGGAATTTCTTTGTAGCTCTAATAATCATCTGGCAAGGCAAACATAGGTCAATTGTTTGATGTCCCTTGACCTCAGTTTCACTGTACAACAGCGCTAATGATATCAACTGCTTTTATAAACAGCTGGGAGATAAGGGGTGATAAGAACTCTGTGGTAATAATCCTTCAATTATTATTATGAATTGCTCCTCTACTTCATTCTCTTTTAAACTATCTTAAACTACGTCACTTTTTTTCTCTCTTGGCTTGATGAGGCTGTGTATGAAAGGAATGTATTGGGATTAATCCAGACACACGTCTTCACCCTGCTTTATCAAAGTGAAATAATTCTGTAGGGAGATTTAGGTTCATTTGCCCATTAAGACAAATGGGGGGAATGTGGAGAAGTGACAGGAAATGTCTTCTTTCTGTGTGCTGTCACTTGGCAGTGCAGTGGGTTGAGGAGTCTCACCTTCAGGTCATCCTGTGTCTCACAGTATCACAGTACATTTGAGGTTGGAAGGCACCTCAAGAGATCATTGAGTCTCCTCCTTTCCTGCACTAGTGCAGAATTTCCAATGGTTATCTGTAAGAGGAATCTCTTCCTGCCCAGCTTTGTGTCCTTCCCCATCCCTGGAAGCATCTTAAAAATGTTATTGGAATAAATGTTACTTAAACTAGCTAAAGAGATCTTGAAACACCTGGATTTGGCTTTTGAAGGCAAAAGCTACCCTTCAACTGTACCATTTTTTTTTTTTTTAAAGGCCCAACTTAGTTCCCTGCTGCTTATGCAATGGACCCATTCAAAATTGCATCCAGCTGAAAGTTTGCCTCTGAAACACTCTTCACGTCAGCATTCAGAGATTCTCAAGGTACAGAAATTTGGCAGCATCTGTGCTTTCACACTCCAGTGTCCTCCCCTGAAGTGTGTAGGCCTGCCAGTTATTGAGCGTTATTATACAATTAACCCTGTTGGGAGAAATGTCCACACCGCTGTGGACTGTAACTGCAAAGCTTGTAACAAATCATCACAATGCAATAAACCCTACTAGTGCTGAAAACCTCTCCCTTCTCCTCTGAGGCATTTCCAATGTCATTTTCTATGTGCATTTCCCCCTTTATGTGTTTTATTATTATTAATAATCCAATAATGATGAAAAGGTCCTCGAAGAAGCCTCAGGAAGAGAATTTTATAAGCATTACGGTGGAATAAAATGAGTGCATTCCATTTTATCAGGACATTTTCCATTATGAATGGCCAGCTTTCTCGTCACCCTGCCAACAGCTTTGCCTGCCATCTGTTCACTGATGTCATACTATAAAGTTCACTTGTAAAACTGCTTGTTGGGAAGCCCAGGATTGTGCTGGAGAAGATTTGTTTAGGAATAAATATGCTGGCATCTCTCAAGTTTTTGTTTGGTTTTGAGTTGGTTTTGTTGTTGTTTTTTTTTTTTTCTTTTCTTTTGGAATGACTTTTTTGTTTGTTTCAAAGCTCAGATTTCTGTCTTCACTATAAAAGATAATGACCAACATTGTCTAAAATAACTGCAGATTTTGGCTCATTCTATTATGAAAGGATTGATGTGGCACATCTTGACAGAGAGAACCCAGGAACTGGGTTTTCAAAAAGTCCTGCTTAGGAGAGACCTTATTGCTGTCTACAACTACCTGAAGGGAGGTTGTAGCCAGAAGGGGTTGGTCTCTTCTCCCAGGCAACCAGCACCAGAACAAGAGGACACAGTCTCAGACTGCGCCAGGGGAAGTTTAGGCTTGAGGTGAGGACAAAGTTCTTCACTGAGAGAGTTGTTCGCCATTGGAATGGGCTGCCCAGGGAGGTCGTGGAGTCCCCGTCCCTGGAGGTGTTCAAGAGGGCATTGGATGTGTCATTTGGTGCCGTGGTTTAGTAGTCATGAGGTCTTGGTTGATTGGTTGGACTTGATGATCTTTGAGGTCTTTTCCAACCTATGATTTGTCTTCTTGAAGATAAACTCGAATCAGGCAGGATAAGCTGGGCATCTGAAATTCTTAACCAATGCCTCAGAAAACACTGGTCAAATGGATGCAGTCAGGAAATGAGAAGGGTCGGCAGAGACATGTATCCCTCAGGATGGGGGAAAAGAAGTATTTATGATTTTTTATTTGAGAGATATAGAGGAAAGAAAAGCAAGAAAAGCAATCCAGCAGATCTCCCCTCTTGTCTGCAGTTTCATAAAAATCCACAGAAATTCGAGGTGGGAATTGAAATATTATGTATTTAACACTTTCCCTCTCCCAGGAAAAAGACAATCATACTTGGAAACGACAGCAAAAACCTACTGGAAACTTGATGTCAGAGTGCTGCTATGGCTAAGCTCAGTCTTCACTGAACCATGCTTTCCACCGTGCATCATCACCATTCTCTAGTCTTTCTAAACTAAGAGAAGACTACACCTTTCCAGTGCCACCCTAGTCACAGCACAACCAAGAAACATTAACCGAACCCTGAGCAGCCTGCTGCTGCCCAGAAGCTTCCAGTAAACATGTCCACTCTTTCCTTGGAGGTGTAGACTGCACAATCTGAAAACCAGTCAGGCTAGACTGTGTGAGGAATTGGGATGTAGCCCAAACCAAGAGTGGTTAGGATGAAATGCAGGCAGAGGAACAAACTCCTGGGTTGTGAAGTGGTGGCAGGTTTTAGGCGGCAGAGCAGGAGAAGCCCTCTGATGTGGAGAAGAGTCTGGGAGGAGTAAGGAGGATGCAGATGCCACAATTATGCTGGCTGGTGTGAGGATCTTTTTTATGCCCTTGTGAGGTGAAGGCAGCCTGGTTCCTGTGCCATGTGTGGCTGTAGAGGGTCTCCTATGGGATTTCCTTGCTGGGGTATCCATCTTGTAGCTAACATGACAAAGTGAGATATGGATTTCTTGGCTGTGCTGTGGAAATGTGGAAGAATCATGGAGATTAGCATAGGAGGACACATGTTTACAGGCTTAGGGTGCCATTCCTTGCTACAGACCCATGTAAAACACTGGGCACAGCCAGAAGCTCTTTGTGAGCTTTCCTCTGAGGGCTTACTGCAATGTCATCCACAGTACCTCAGCCTTGATTCTATGGCCTTGAGTGGGTACTAGTAGCCAGAGCTTCTGTACAGATTTGACACTCCATTGAGCAGAGGAATAAAATGGTAGTGCTCTGGGAGGAAAAAGGGTATTGGAGATCCTGTTTCATAAGAGAAGGCAGGGAACTTTGCTTGCTTTTTGTATGAAAACAAAGGTCAAGAAAAGATGGCTTAACTTTCCGTGACTATACTAAATTTGGAGGGGGTAAGATGCCAGAAACAGGAAGAGCTATTTCAGTTGAAGAAAAAATGTTTCATACCAGAAGACACTAACAGAAATGCGGCCAGTAATAAACTAAAACTGGAAAGGAGAGAGTTTGTGGCCATTTGAGGAGTAAACATCTGGACTCCCCGAAAGAGGAGCAGGGATAAAGAATCCAGTTTGCTCTCTGGTGGAGCTTTCCCCAGTATGAGAAGAGGGTAACATGCTTGTTAGCAGGAGATATGCGGTCCCAGGAGGGCTGAAGGAGATGTAATAACCCCATGCTTTCTGCTCTTCTGCCTCACAAAACTCAAGTGTTTGGCTCTGACTTCTGAACCGTCTCCTGACTGAATCCAGCATTGTTGCCTATGTACATTGGAACATTACATTTGTAATTAAGTCTCAGGCAAATTCTGTATTTAGTAATAGGCCCTAAAAAAGCCCTTTTCTTTGTCCTTGGCCAAATCCCAGATCACTGAAGAAAGCAGCACAGAAGCTAAAAATGAGTCAATTTAATAGAAAATGGGAAATGTTCCTGGGTCAAGTGTGCATCTGTGCCTCTTTATATATCCTAGTCTAAATATAGGTGCTCTGAGGGCTTGCTACAGATAACTGGGAAAAGGAAGGTGAAAAGAAAGAAGCCACTCAGTTTCCTTTTGCCCTTCTCCCAGCCCACACAGTGTTTGCAAACCCCTGATCTGTGCCAGTTCAACCTCTTGAAGGCTCTGGTGAGAGAAACCACAAAACTGGGAGGACTGGAGGAAATCCCACCTGCAAAATTGAGTGGCAAGGAAAAACTTTCATTTTTTTAAATCACTGTGCTTAATCTTGCCTTTTCTAAACACAAAGGCTGGAGTTGATCATTTGTTTTCTTAAATTATCATAAATTGGAATTTATGGGCCAGGTGATTCTCTTTGAAAAGAGTCCTTGTGCCCTGCAGAGGGGAGGGTGGGACCAACCTGTCAGCAGGGAGCTTTCGGACCACTCCAGAAGCAATTTTTTATTGTTTTCTCTTCCCATCAATGTTCCCCCATAGAAAGAAAAAAAGGAAAAAAAAACAAAAGAAAAAAGACAGAAGGTTTGACCTTCTTTTAACAGCTGCCAACAAAGGTTCTTTATATATTTTTTTCCTTCCCCCCCCCCCCCCGCTTTTTTATTGGTCCTCCTTTTTTTCTTTTATTGTTTCCTTGGCACAGCAAAAGGGGATTAAGAGAACTCTAGAGATAGTGTGATTATCTTGGGGACACCTTGCTGTCAGTATTTTTTTTTTTTTTTAAATGTAGACAACTTAGGGGTAAGTAGATTCTCCCCCTCCCCCCACCCCCTCCGCCCCGGAATATCTCAGGGTATAGGTAAAGGATGTCTTTGGTCTTATATCTTACCCTCTTTATCACAAACCAAGTATATTCTCTTTGCTGAGGAGGAGAAGGATGTTGTTTTATGCTCCCAAGATCAAGACAGATTTCCCTAGGCTGAGTACTCTGAGTTCTCTGCATTGCATACTGTACACTTTTTAGTGAGGTTTATGCTAACATGTTTTACCTTGTGCTGCCTGGGGCTAAGAAAGGGAATAAATTGCTTTCTGGGTCTCTTATGGATTGGACAAGAAGAGATGGGATTAAATTGCACTGAGAAAGAGTCAAGTTAGACATCAGGAAACACTTTTTCACAATCAGAATAGTTTAATGCTGGAATACATTGCCTAGGGAAGGGGTGGAATCTGTGTTATTAGAAATTTTTAAGAAGAAGTTAGAAAAGTATTTGGCAGAAATGGTTTTATAGAACTTAATCCTGCCTTAGGACAGGGGATTGGAGTCAACCGCTGTTCCTCAGCCCTTGCTTCTCCTTTTCCAATTCATCCAAGGATGACTTCAACTTTCTGATCCAGGAGGAACTACAGTTCACCTAATGCAATGTTTCTACAGTTCTACCTCCAGCCTACTGTGAACTGAACCATGTTACTGTTGCATCCCCTCCTCTGACTTCCTTGCTTGCTCCCACACGTGGAAATGAGTGTATATGCTGGAAAATTAAGTTGCTGCCAAGTTTCCTGGCTACTGCCTGATGCCTACCAGACCATGGACCACAGACTGAAGAATGCTGGCTGTAGTGACCTCCTGAGGTCCATTCCAGTCCAAATTTCTCTGATCCTAGCAGTGCCCATGCAGTTCATCACCATGGCTCTATTGACGCATGATAATTTGAGCCTTGGTAATAATTACGCTCCTGAGCCCTGGGGGACAAAAGACTATTCATTGGTGAGATCAACAGCCTGGAAACAGGACAAATAACTGCAAATCCTAGCCTTTTGGTAAACCTGCTGTTAGGAAGTCCCTTAGGTCCCAACACTAAGGTACATCCTCAACTGAAATCAGGCTGCCTTTCCAGCCTACAGACGTGTGCCATTTCTGCCCAGGGACAATGGCCATGTCAGAAATATCACATGCCAGAAGCAATGAATTGCAGAGGCACGCACTGAAAATTTTGAAAACTGTGTATCTATCACCTACACTTACTTAAGCACACATTTAGCTGGGTTCTTCAAGGTTTTAAAGCTAGCACTTCTCCTGATTGCTATAAGCATCCAGGTGAGTACAAGTCAGAATATTAGAATTTTATCATTTCCCCATAGAGAGACTGGTAAAACATGTTTAAGAAGTTTTTGGCTTTTTGGGGACTTAATTATTGGAAGAGGGATTTAGTTCATCTGATTTTTTTATTTTTGAAAGGAAATCTGAGGCACATGAAAGACATCAACCTGTCTTGTGCTCTGCAAATTTTCCCAGCTATGTGGCTCAAAAGGAAAGGAAGCAGAGGGTAAGGCTGAAGTTGGGCAATGGGTAAGTCTAGCAGCAGCTAGACCACCTTCCGTGGAGGTGGTGGAGTCACCTTCATTGGAGGTGTTCAGGAGAAGACTTGATGGGGTGCTTGGCTGCATGGCTTAGTTGTTGGGTGGGTTGGATTGGTTGATGAGTTGGACACGATGATCTTGAAGGTCTCTTCCAACCTGGTGTATTGTATTGTATTGTATTGTAATAGGGCTGTAGGGAGTTCTATTCCCTTGCCCCAGTGCAGGATCAACTCTACCTATGTCTGTCTTCAGCCTGGTACTGCTGTGTATTTCATCCCTATAGAGAAACAGGTCCATGTTCACCCTCTGACTCCAGAGGAACCTGAGAGATCTTGCCATTTGCTCCAGAGCTGGCTCAAGAATTGTCGTCATACAAGTGTTATATTTGATATTGGGTATATATCTGGCTACCTAAAGAGGTGGTACAGCTCACACAGTCCTTTGATTCTACCTTTCCCTGCCCCCCTGCTAATCTTTCCATCATCCACCCTACAGGATTTTGATGTATGCAAATCAATGATACATGAATTGTGTTTCTCTGTCCAAAGTCCTGGGGATTTCAATTCACCTGCCCACACCTGCTCTACTTGTCCTCTGCCCTTGTGTTGAACACTTCTGTCATCTAAATGTAATGGTTTCTGGATACTCCCTCTGAGACAAGACCTCACTTCAGGAGTCTGAATTGAGTACATAAAATCAAGCCAGATCCTTATATACTGGAAATGGGTTAATTCCTTTGAGTGAAACAGAACTCTGCTTCTTTTCTTCTCTCCTGGGTTAGGGACACTTAAGATACAGGATTTGCATTGTCTAGGATATGTTTGTGAATGTCTGCTCCTTTCTTCCCACATCAAATCCTTCAGCTTTAATGGCACAATTCCTGGCTCAGAGATTGGTGCTCTTTCCTTATGTTGAATGCTACTGGACACAATTTCTCTGGAAAAGTCATAATCTTGCTGTTTTCTGACCCAAATCCAACGTGACAAGAAATGTAGTTCCCCCTGCATGTTCCTAGCAGCTAGAGGCCTTCAAGGTCTTTGCATCCAGGAAAGGATGTAGAGTAGAGTATGTAATTTCTCCCTTGCCTCTGGGCTATGTTTTCCCTTTGCTCTGCAGGGAAAATCTGGATGCTTCCCAAGGACAGGAGAAATCAGACATGGGTAAATGCCTGCAGGCTAGAGAGTGAACAATGCCCTAATGGGGAAGTAAGATAATACATTCATGAGAGAGTTGACTGACTGGCTGATGGAGGCATTGCAGCTTCATGCCCGAACTAGATTCAGAGATGTAATTTTAATAAACATCTTTTCCTAATAGAGCCAGGTTGCTGGGCAATTCAAAGGCTAATGGATTACCCCATCATTGCTGGAGCACAGAAAAGGGATTTGTTGACCTCCATAGAGAAAAGATGATTTTACAGGGCAGGTATTTGGATGAGACCCTCAGGACTCTCTTCTAGTTTTGCCACAGATGCAGGCAAGGCATTTAGGCCAAGACTTTTAGAAACAATTACTGAAGGAGGAGGGAGAGTAGCTCAAAAGAGTAATGTCTCCGCCCATCTCAAGTGGGAGCTGGCTTGCTCTGGGGACAGCTGACAGAAAGAGTTTGCAAATAAACCCAAAGGCAACAAGGTATGAAAAGGCTTTCTAAATAAAGGAGGAAGCTTGACACCTTTGCTAGTGAAGCATGATGAACTGGCATGACCAAAGGCCTGAAATCACCTCAGCAGGCATTTAAAGATAGAAGTTCCTTTCATGAACCTCCAGGAAGGTTTATTTTTTAATACTTCTTATCTGATGCTTGCTTTTCCGTAACAACTAAGTGATGTCAGGCTGCCAACCTCCCCTGATAGATACCAGGAAATATGTTTGGTGAAGAAGTCATGAGTCATGATATAATCTCTTTTGCAAACTTGAACACTGTTTGTGCAAGTGGCTTTTCTGATGCCTAATACAGAGTTGCATATCTTAGCACTAAGTATTTCTTCTCTAATGGGTCACCTGTTTGTATTCAACTTAAAGTGGATCGAGACCTCAGCTTACCTATTTTAGTTTAATGTCTTAAATAGTTGACCAAAGGGAACACAGTTCAATTGCATGAGTCTTACCTTCTTAGCAAAATGAGGTAAATATTTATGCAATTGTTTGCTTGTAGTCATTAGGATCTAAAAAGAGGTGGATCCACCAAGGCTTGCCGAGGGATAATGTCAGTGCCTCAGAAGGGTAAGACTCCCAGCTCCTGTTCTTATGTGATGGAGTCTGAAAGTATGTGCTGGGTCCTTACAGCAGTGTTATGAGTCATCAAAATTAAGGGAGAAGAGTGCTTTACAAAGAGGTTCTTTCTCATCCTCCTGCATCACCTGTCCTGAAATAAGCAGCCTGAAGAGTGCTGCATGGTTGAGAGCTTACCTTCTCAGCCTGGTCTCTGTCTTCCTCCTTGAGCGCACAATGGGAACAGCACTCTGAATTCATCCTACAATGACAGAGGACACGCAAGGGTCTTGGTGCCTCTCTTTAGCCCTGGTGCATTCATACAGGAGATGTCTTTCCAAGGGTGAAGGCACATACAAGCCTGCTGCCTTCTCAGCTCTCCTTTTGTGTAAGATTTCCTACCATGTAGGATACTCTTTGCTGGGAAGAAGCAGGCATTACAGAAGCAACTGACTGTCTTTCAGTCTTGACTTGGGTGATGTTGCTGGTCTGAATAGCCAGAGAGCTTCCAAATGTGATGGCAGCCAAGTGCTGTTGGTTGATTTGTTATTTTGTTTTGCTGATTTGTTTTCTTCTCTCTTGAGCGCTTTGGCTCATTATCAGGTATTAGGTTATATGCCTGATTCTATGATTTGTACCTGGCTTATTCCCTCATACCTATACAAAGAACAGATTTACTGAGGAATGGGACATCTTTGTTACACACTGCTTTTAGGTCTCCTTTGTCAGCCTGGGGCTACCCATGCTCTCTCCTACGAAGGGGAAAGAGGTCATGACACATCTCTGTCCCTGTCAGCACTGCAGCTGCATTGAGGTCTGTATGTTGATCAGCTCTGAAGCATGAGAAATACCTCAGGGCAACATCCTCAGTGCTCTGAGGAGATACAGCTCCACTGGTTTCCAGATCAGAGGCCAGCAAAATGAGTCCCCAAGCCCATACATATGCTTACAGCTTCTGTAAGTAAGCAAATGATTAAATCCTGTGGGGCATGCCAATGTCTGTGCAGAAATATACTGCTAAGAGAGAGGAGGACCAGAAGGGGAAGGCGCACTCTGAATCTTCGGTGAAAGAGAATATGTTGCAAATAAAGCTACATACCATTAATTAACTTAGCATAATCACTCTGTAATTACAGTGATAATCATTTATCTTGGGCTCAGACAAAATACCTTAATGGGGAAAATCCTTGATATCCAATTTTTGTCCAGATGCTTAATTCCGCCACTAAACTAATCCTAACAGTTCTGTCAGCTTCATTACGGTGCCATTAGAGATAGAAAACTAGAAAGTGCTCCCAGGGTCTGTCTCCCTCCCACACTTCTCCTAACCCATGAGGAAGAATAATGGAGGTGAGATGGAAAGCACAGGCTGCCATATTTCTGATGGATCTCCTAAGTAGTTGTGCAAAACCTTTTTTGCAATACCTTGAAAGGAAATCAGGAGTAGGGGACTGATTGTTCATTGCTGGCGCTGAGCGAGGAAATCTAGTGATGTTAACCCCAGGTGAAGGGCTGGCATGAAGCAATTCCACTGCTTCAGTCCTTCTGCAGCCTTTGCAAAGATTGAGATCTGGCAATATAGAAAATGCAGATGGAAATAGGCTTCTTGAGAAAATGTAATTTTGCCAGTGCTAAACTTGGTCTGAAGTGCCATAAACCTGAAGCAATACTTTAGGCATGTTTTGACTTGACCAATTTGCTGTTACAAGGACATTGTGGAACAGGCTACATGGGGAATGGATAACAAGATATTTTACCACTCTTCTATTACCTCAGGTTGAAGCCACTACAATTATTTGTACAAATGTAAAACGCATCCATGTGTTGCAAGCACTGAATGAGTGAATAATTAGTTAATTGAACAAATTATCAACTCAAAATGAAAGGTCTTGACAAAAGCACATTAACTCTCATGGTTTAACTGTCAGCCTTAAAGATCTTGTCTTGTTGTGTGACCAGATGATTTTGTAAAAAATCTTCCCAGTCTTTCCTGATCCTTGTCTTAGCCTTAAAAAAAAAAAGAAGTAAAAATAAAAATAGTAGTGCAAGACAATCCTCCCTGTAGAATTGTCTCTGTTTTTTAGGAGAGACAATGAGTGAATTTCTCCTTTACAGGTGGAGCTCTTCTTCCAGCTTATTGTTTCCTGGTAAGCATTGGTAAAGAGGTCATATACACTGATGGATGGATTCAGGTGTCTGCAGCTCATTGTGGTTCTAACAAAGACCCAGCCTTTGAGGTCCTGAAATATGCCACTGCTTTCTGGAAAAACAGCACCTACTCCATCTCCAAATGCATTCATGCTGTGTTCCTGAAAGTAATTCTACTCACCTTCTTCCTCATCCTTTTATTTTATTTCAGGAAATCCAAGCTAAACAAAGCACTGCTTTTCTCCCCTAACAGGGTTGTGCTGAGATTCAGTTTGTTCCCTTGTATCTAAAGTCACAGATCTAGCTGCCTGAACTTACAGGCAGCTTCTTTGAGTGTTCTAAGAAAAGGACTTCTCCCACGGGGAGGGTCATACTGCCCTATGTGCTGCATTTCAGGGTGGTTCTGGAGAGCTGGAATGAACCCTAAAACATGACTTTGTCTTTGCCATACAGCCAAAGCAATGAATGGGAAAGCTGTGCTCATGTGCCCATGAAGGCAACAGTGATGAGCACTCTGTGTGAGCTGGAGAAACACCAGGCCTTTCTATTGGTTCCTGCAAAGCATGAAGTTAGGGAAGGGAAAAACATGCATAAGGTTGGAAGATTACACTGGGAAATGATCTACAGAGTAAGGACTGATGCAGCTAGAAGCTGTCTTTGAATTTTTCTTCTATTAATTTGTCAACAGAGGTCAGCATTAGCTTCCTCTTTGCTCCTATTTTCTCCAAGAGGCTTCATCAGCCCTTCAGGGTAACAAGGCTGAAAAGGCTGGGAAGACCCTTGTGTTTGGCCAGGCTGTTTCACATGCCAGAAAATTTACTGCTGTTTTGGTTGTTTGGTCCTGGGGCTGCTGTTGCGGGAAGGAGGCAGATGGTTCTGCAGGCACGGCAGGTCATTAGCTGCTACTGCTCAGGCCACCTGCTGGAAGTGCCCAAGGCAGAAAGATGAAAAGTTTAGGTGTGAATATCCTCAGGCATACACAGATTATCATATCATATTGTATCGTAACACACATTAGGCTGGATCGATGGGCAGAGGTCAGTCGTATGAAGTTTAAGAAAGCCAAGTGTCAGGTCCTGGACTTGGGTCACACCAACCCCATGCTACAGGCCTGGGACAGAGTGGCTGGAAAGTTAACTGGCAGAAAAGGACTTGGGTGTGCTGGTTGACATCCTGCTGAAAATGAGCCAGCAGTGTCCTCAGGTGACCAAGACGGCCAACAATACCCTGCATAAGGAATAGCGTGGCCAGCAGGAGTAGGATCATGATTGTGCCTTGGTGGCTGGTGAGGCCACACGTAGAACACTATGTTCAGTTTTGGGCCCCTCGCTACAAGAAAGACATTGAGTTGCTGAAGTGCATCCAGAGAAGGGCAACAATGCTGGTAAATGGTCTAAGCCACAAGTCTTAAGAGGAACAGCTGAGGGAACTGGGATTGTTTAGCCTGGAGAAGAGGAGGCTGAGGGGAGACCTCATTGCTCTCTACCTGAAAGGAGGTAATAGTGAGGTGGGGATCGGTCTCTTGTCTCTCAGAGGACAAGAGGAAATGGCCTGAAATTGTGCCAGGGGAGGTTTAGATTGGATATTAGGAAAAATGTCTTTATGGAAAGCGTGGTCCAGCACTGGAACAGATTGGCCAGTAAGGCAGTCGAATCACTGTCCTATGGGTGTTCAAGAAACATGTGGACATGGCATTTCATAACATGGTTTAATGGCCATGGTGGTGTTAGGCTGAAGGCTGGACTTGATGATCTTAGAGGTCTTTTCCAACCAAAACAATTCTATGATTCTATAAGTGACCCATCTCTTACCTGTCCACACCTAAGTCTGTTGGTAAACTCTGCATTGCATTTAACTCTGCCATTTCCTGGGGCTTAACAATGTTTTCCTAGGAATTTTCTGGGGTCTCCAGGAAGTCAGTTACTTGGTATGAAATCCTCTCCCTTTTTCCTCTGCTCACCCACAGGACAGAGATGATCAATGAAGACCTTACTGGCTATTTATTTAACAAGGGAAACAAACCTAAATGCAAAGAAGGATGGTTAAAAAAAGAATTCTTAAACAAACTTCAAGAGCAGCAGCTGATCCTTCTCTTTTATAAACAAGGCCTTACTGTAATCTTTTTAACTCTTGCCACAAGCCAGATTTATCTTTGGACATCCTGCCCAGAAATCATTGCACTTCTCTGCAGCAGAATAAACATTCGAGGGACTCAGACACATGGACACACAGTGAGGAGGAAATAGGAGGAATCAGAGATCAAGTTGGTGCAAAAATGCTTAATTATGATGGCAAGCCCTGGGTTAGAGGAAAAAACAGCACAAAATAAAACAGCAAAAAACCAGCAATGAAATAAAATTCCTGCCTTGGTGGTGTGTGGGTGGATAACTCACTTCCTTCACATGCTTCTTATCCACTGATGTCGCACACAGCATGCGAGTACTCCAACTCCTATGCCTCCTTGTCATCTGTTTCTTAAATCACTGCAAATATATACAGAGAAAAAGCTTTCAGATAAAGTTGGCAGAGGGGAAGAAATGCAACTGCCCCAGCAGAGTTGTGGCGGTGTGACAAACTCTTGGACCCCATCCAGTGAGCTGAAGCAACTGAAACTCAGGTCAAAAGCTTCCGAATGACAGCGGTTTGGTCCAGACTGAGATTTGCCACAGCAAGTGCAGGAGGTGGAAGGGACACTGCATGCAGAACATGTGCATTGCTATGCAAGTGTGGTCCTGGGGTGTCTCCACTGTGCCACTGGGCACCCCAGTAGGACAAAGAAGCAGTCAGTACTGTTCATTTTTATTTTTAAGTGTAAATTTCTGGGCAAATGCTCAGGCAATGAAAAGCTGGGTGCAGTCTGGGTAAGGAGTTAAAGTTCCTTTTGTGCTGTAGGAATGCTGAGATCTCCTCTATACCACTAGCAGAAGGAAGCTCAATGTTTCAGAATGCTAATGTTAGAGACTATGATAGCTTTCATAGTAAATCCTGAAATAATAAATGTTAATATGGACCCTGATGAGGGGGAGCAGTTATATAGTGATAGTTGCACTTGATGGATTTAAAAATCAAAAATATTCCTGGATTTTAGATGATTCTGAAGTAATCTATTTTGCCTGTTCTATCAGGACACTAGGTAAGAGCCTATAGACAAACAATGGTTCAGGGATCTGGCATTGTAAAACAGTGGCCATGCAGAAGGCTTCTGTTCTCTTGCAGTTTGGAGGGATATAGGGCTGAACAGGATAGATCAGGAAAACAGGTGACAACATAGGACTGGATAGGAAAGAGACCAGTGAAAGAAGTGCAATTAGGCTGGGCATAAGTTCTTGCTCTATCCAGCCTGGCCACAGGCCTGGGCAAAGGGGTTCATGGGGCAAATCATCCACTCCCAACATGTCATTAAATACTGATAATACTCACTTGCTATTGCACTTGTGCCTGGTGCCAGCCTGTGGCCAAAAGTGACATCATTTTGATCAACATCAAAGAAAGGGAAGAGAAGCCTAGGACACCCACATAAATCTGAATGGAAGCAAAGATGTGTCATGAGCTCTGGAGATAGAGTAGAATAGAATAGAATAGAATAGAATAGAATAGAATAGAATAGAATAGAATAGAATAGAATAGAATAGACCAGACCAAGTTGGAAGAGACCTTCAAGATCATCGTGTCCAACCTATCAACCAAGCCAACCCACCTAAACAAGTAAACCATGATGGCACAGGGAGAAGCAAAGTTTTATTGCCACTTGTTTTGGGAGGACCTGTGCATCTTGCTTATGGTTCCGTGGCTGTCCTGGGTCCCTGACAGCAGAAAAAGATTAATTAGATTGCAATGTCACATATTTCCTCCCTCTTCAGTGGGTGATCTAAAAGGCAACAGGAAGTTCTCCAACTCTGAGAACCATATTTATGTCATTCTTTGGGGAGCTGCTGTTTGTACCAGAGCTCTCAAATTCATGACAGGGCATTGATGGGAACTTCCTCTGTTTTTTTATTTTCTTTCTTACAGATGCAAAACTTGGGGCATCTTCACAGGCAAGCTGGAGGAATGAGACTGTGGTAGGAAGGATAGTGCTTGTGAAATGGTTTCTTCAGACCGAGGCCAAAGTCTCAGGACATTATCCTTGGGTGACCTGGGAAGGTCTGAGCTCCTACACAGCTGATGAGCATGTGATATGACTCTTGTTAGGAAAATTGCAGCTGCAGGATAGTGGCCTGAAAGTTTTTACTGAGGTAGCTTCCTTTTCGTTATCACTCTTCTTTACTTTTAACTCAAAAGTCTCCCTAGGATTTCTTTATTTTTAACTCTTTAGCCTCGCTTTCTCATTTCATATAATGAAATAGATTTATATTTTTTTTAACTCTGCAGTGCCTCCAAAGGGTGCATGTTGACTCACAGACATTTTTATTTCCTCTTTTAAGTGAAATCTGGGTTTTTTTTTTCAACACATAAAGCTATAAACAAGTGATGAAGAAATCCATCTTTTAAAAATAGCTAGAGACAGTCAGGGCACGTGTTCTGCTACTTATGCAGAAAAGAGGAGCATCTGGTTTGAAGAGAAGGCTTCAGTGGCTCCAGCAGCAATTTATAGTCATAGAGCTGTCAGCTTGCACCTGCCTTGCAGGCAGCAAAGGAGATGGGGAAAAGGATTTCTGTTATTTTTTGAAAACTCAGAGTAAGCCAATTGAACTCATTCTGGTAGTCCCCCAGCACCTTAGAATGCCCAAATAAAAACTGTGGTGGCTAAACTGAGGTACAGTATCTAATCTGCACTTTTCTGCCATTGATTTTGACTGAGACTGTGACTGCCTGGCTTGTAGGACAGAACCATTATTTATCAGAAATGAGAAAGAGTAATTTGGCTGTGATGCCCTCCATTAGCCTCACAAAACATGACTCCTGCACCTCTCTCCCTCTGCCCGTCTCCAAACCTACAATCTCTACCAGATGTTTGAATCCAAGCCTCAGTGTCTGTGCCAGAAAGGAGCGGATATGAAGGTGGACTTCACCCTCCAACACCCTTCACTTGCATAGGTTTCCTGGAAAAGAGGAAAAGAAACCACAAGTGTCAGCCTACAGGAAAAAAAAATCTTATTAGTGCAGCAGTGACTGGTAGCAGGTTTGCTTCTGTGAAGAGCTCAGATGAAGAGCTTTCAACAGTGCCACTGAATGCAGTGATGGGATGCAAAGGCCAAATTTAGGTGGGTCCAGGTTCAGAATCAGTGTTGGGCTGAACACTGAAGGTGAATCTCTTAAGAATGCATTTTCTATCCTGTCAGAATTCCAGAGAGGATTTATTACCCTGGACTGATGCAAATGATTAAAACCTTAGAAGATTTGTAGAATGCAACTTCTACAATTTCTTGACTTCTGAAATATTGAAGTAGCTATATGAGAATCTTCTGGGGGTTTTTGGTAGTCCAAATGCAATACTACACAGCCTATATAAATACACGTGGCTTAAAAAGTAGTGTCAGCACTATTTAAATGCTTTAGCTTGTGAAAAAAAATAGATTGAAATAGATTACAAGCACCATGAAATCATCCAAGGAAGTCCAAATGAAAGTTTAATTTCAGAATGATTTACTTTTGTTGAAAACATATTCCAACAAAGCACATCTATTTTGACAAAATGGCACAGCAGTATGAAGAAATACTCCTATGGCCTGCAGTTTTATCTTTTCTACTTGTTCACCTGTCAATTTTTCATCTAAAATTATGAATTCATCATTAGGGGATTTTTTTCTCCTTTCCAGTCCATTGGAGACAAGTTAAGTTGTAATTAACTTTCCTTAGTAAAATGAAAAAGCTAGTCTCTTTAATCATGCATTTCACTCAAAATGTGACTTGTCAGGAGAGATTTCAAGCATGAGATATTGCCCATGAAACGAAATGTAGACATGTGCCAGGAGCACAAAGCTAGATTCCCAGCGGGAAAAAAAAACCCAACAGTGAAAGACTGAATCAGTCTTGCAGAAGCATCGTCTTGCTTTGGCCTGGGATGTAAAACACCCAACATACCATTTCCCCTCTTAACTATGAGGGGCAAGGATTAATCAGCCCTTGAAAAAGTAATAATTTAAGCAAGTGGAATTCCAGCAATGCTCACTTTCAGGGGAAAGTTTATAGTGCGTATATCCTGTCTGCTTTACTTTAATAAAATGTAAAATACTTTCAAATAAACTATATTTAATGGACTAGAGACATATACCCTCTGGCACTTTTTCCCCTGTGCTCACATCCTGGTTGCTGTATAATTGCATATTTTTAATGTTGTGAAGTTTCAGTTTTTGCTCTATGATCTTACATGGCTTTTGGAGGTTGGATTTTGTGTTCAGTCAGGGCAGTAACTTTGGCTTCTCTGGAAAGGAATTGTGCTGAGATTGGAAAGGTACAAACCATATCCCACAAGCTTGTCTTGTTATAGCTTTATATTTTTTTTTTTGTTTCCCCCAAAGCTCACTCTGTTCTTCACATGAGAGCACTAAAGGCCACACACAGAAATCCAACACAAATGCAACATGTTTACAGTTGTATCGTCAATGATAGTCACAGAAAATATATCTGGTTGACCTTACAGTAAGTGACTGGCTGTCACAGTTCAGATGTCAAGATTATTTATGTACAGACCTTATTTATTATGTTTGCACTCAAAATGTATCAAGGTACTTTTCTGATAGCTCTTGGAAAGGCCTTGAACAAGACAATGATCCCACAAAAATAGGAAGCAACAGTAATGAAGATAAGTCTTAAAGGCACAGGCCATCCCCATGTCCCAAAAGACATGTCATTGAGGAAGGAGACCCACATGGTTGAATAGAGAGCTTTGGTGGAGCTCAGGAATAAGGAGTTTATTACCTTCAGAAGAGAGGGCAGGCCACTCCAGTGGACTATACAGATGTGAGACACTGTAGGGAGAAAAATAACAAGGGCTGAAGCCCAGTTCAAACTTAAGCTGGCTACTGCTGTGAAAAATGATAAGGAATGTTTCTATAAATACATTGACAGCTGCAGAAGAGATAAGGATAACCTTCTTCCTTTAATGGATGCAGGAGGAAACATGGATGAGGAAAAGGCTGAGGTACTTAATGTCTTCTTTGCCTCAGTCTTTAGTAGTAAGAGTAGGTGTTCTCTGGGTTCACAACCCCTGAGCTGAAAGACAGAGAAGAGGAAGGAAATGAGAACCACATGTTCCCAGCAGAAACGATTTGTAACCTGTTTAGATGTACACATTTAGATGCATGCAAGTCTGTGGAACTGGATGGTGTGTACTCATGGGTGCTAAAAGAGCTGGCAGAAGAGCTTCTGAGCCACTCTCCATCATTTTTCAGTTGTGCTGGTTATCTGGTGAGGTCGCCATGGACTTGAGGTTAGTGAATGTGATGAACATCTGCAAGGAGTGCTATAAGGAAGACCTGGGAAACTACAGATCTGTTAGTCTGATCTTGGTGCCAGGGAAATTCATCATGAGTGACACCATGCATCATGTACGGGACAACATAATTATTTGGCCCAGTTAACATGGCTTTATGAAGGGAAAATCTTGTTTGAACAATTCTTCCATGACAAGGTGACCTGCCTAGTGGACAAGACAAAGGCTGTGGACATTGTCTACCCAGAGTTTAACACCTTTGACACCATTTCCCACACCATCCTCCTGGAGAAGTTGAGGGCTCATGGGCTGAGTAGGCACCTGTTATGGTGGGTTAAAAGCTTTCTGAATGACCTGGCCTAGAGAGTTATGGTCTCCTGAGAATTTGTCTCCCTGCAGCATCAGAGGTGGTGTGTGTGCACATTTCTAGAGCTTGGTAGCTGCTGATCAAAACAGAAAGGAGTGAGTTCTTTCCTAGTATCTTTACATTTATCTAGATGGAAACTATACAGGATCCCACCGGGGTGTGCAGCCAAGCCAAAAATATACTGTGGGTGAAAAAGCATGATTAGAAAGTTAGCCTGTCCTTCTATATTGTATTCAGTTGTCTGTGGTATGGAAAACTCTTTGTATTTAAAAGAAAGGGGAGGCAAAAATCCTTTCTGGTATCCTGGAGGCCTTATCATATTTCTAAGGAGAAAAACCAGAATGGCTTTGAAAG